>JADLZN010000232.1:0-214555 GCA_018155175.1 Sinocyclocheilus anophthalmus
CATCGACCCCATCAGAGGAGAGGTCAAGGTGGCCCGCCAGCTCGACAGAGAGAAGGTACAGAACACTCAGTAGCAGGTACATTGGCAGTCTGTTCCTGAAACCTAATGATGACATTTTGTTTTGTTTGTTTTTTAGACTTCAGGTTACACTCTGACTGTGTTGGCCTCTGACAACGGAAGCCCGGCTCGTTCCGGCAGTGCTACAGTCAACATAGATGTCTCGGACATAAACGATAACCCACCTCTCTTCTCTCAGGCAAACTACAGCATCATTATACAGGTCTGATTCCTCAGAGGAGACGATACAGTGATTTCACTGTCAACAATCTCTCTCCAATGCCTGCTTGTTCTAAGGAATTCACTGTTATTCTGGTTTAGGGTCACTAGACACAGATGCATTGGGGTGTTCACATAAAATATGCTTTTGTATTCAAAAACAGCTGCAAAAAGTAACAATTCTTAATATTGACATGTGGCCTAACATTAGACAATGAAAAAAACAGTGCAGTCTTGTTATTGTTAGTTAAAATACACTAATGTTTTTCCTCAACAAAGAAATGAAATGAAACCCCTAAGCTTTCAAATCTTTATTAGCTTTCTAGTCTACTTTTTATGATGCAAACAAATATCAGTAGATAGTAGATGATAATATATGTCCTATAAAATAGGAAATAATGACTCCCTACATTATTTCCCACAGATTATTGTGTTTCACGCTGAAATTCATCATTATGGAAGTTAAATGCATTTCGAATAATGTTCCCATTTGCCTTTTGAAACATTGCTCTAAGGAAAAATCATTATTAGTCACCAGATATGTCTGTGCTTGCTGGCTCATATTAAATATAATCATAGCTTCTCAATGTGAGCTGTAAAAATTGTTACATGCCAAATTCACCTTAAGATGTTAAAAAAAAGTGTGAATGTTGTAGGTCTAAATTATAAAACCTTTAACATGTTCTGCATATGTTGTATAGGAGAACCAGCCAGTCGGTACCAGTGTTCTCCAGATGACTGTGTCTGACCGTGATGCCTCCCACAATGGACCTACTTTCACATTTTCTATCATCAGTGGGAACGAGGGCGATGCCTTCCAAATCACTTCTCAGGGCGTGCTGGTCTCTGCGGCAACTCTGAGCCGCCAGACCCAAGAGTTCTACCTCCTGCAGGCCCAGGTGAGACCTCAGTCTCCCTCTGACTCTCCAACTCTCACTAAAGCTGTAGGGGTCTTTTTCAGTTATCACTGGAGGTCTGAGATAGATGAATAGTAGAGCTGAGGTGAAGCAGTGCTTGTTCAGTACTCCCCACACAGGCCAGGCATGGTCAATAGAGTATGATGAAGGAGCAGCCATGAAAACTTGAGCAGAGAGGACCTGTAAGAAAATCATTACAGCTGTCTTATTCCCAGTCTCCTCTTCTTTTAGGTGTTCTGTTTCCTTTGTTCAGTAGGAGGTCATTTTATGCAATGGGCCACTTTTCAATTTTGATAGTAAATTTTAAGTAGTTTTTGTAAGATTTTAAACAAAAGATGTCTTTAAGTCTTAATAAATTGCATTTGACTTTTTCAAAGGACAGATGCTGTTATGTATATCTTTGATTTATGTAACATTTTATTATGGTAACAGGGTTGATGTACTACATAAGACACAACCTCTAGTATTTGAATTAATACAATGTCAACAAATTTATATGTATATATCATCAATTTTTTTACTTTTTCATTAATGTTTTATTAGGGCTACAAATTGTACCCGTTTTGTAAAATTGTGAAATTAATAGGCACTGTGAAATGGGAGGCAAAGTGATAGGTACAAGAGGATGGAACAGAAGTAAATAACATGAGCCAGGCTCAAACTTGTGCAGCTGTCCATTGTTTCAAGAGTAAATCCAGGCTCGAGTGCTCCCTCTACTGACTGTGACTGCACATTTTGCATGGAGTGGCTGAAAATAAGTGTCAAAGTCGTTCTGCCCTTAATACTCAGTTATACTTCAAACAGCTGATTTGATAATTTGGCACCATATGTTAGAAGACTAATAATCTATTGTTTTAGTTACAAACATATATGGGGGTGCTATTGCTGTTCTGTGCGTAAGTGGAGATATATCATAGGAGGATAATGAAATCAAAAAAACTGTTTGAAACGGACGCCTTTTGAGTTCTTCTGTAATACTTACAGTGCTTGCTAAAGCAAACATCATTATTACCACAAATTAGTGTTAGTGATCTGACACCCACCCCAACCGAACATATCAAGAAAATCTGACTTTTTCTGTGTTTAAGTGCTATAATCAGGTCCCAGTGCATCTACTAACCCAGGAAACATGACAAAGATTAACACAGTATTTTTTTTTGGTAGCCCTTTCTCGCAATCAGTGATAAAAAAATTACTACGTCAGATGCGCTCCCCCCGTGACATAGAAAGGGGATCTTATTATAATATTACCGCCCCTTAATCTTCACGTTTCCATCCACGTTTCTACCAGTGGTGTAGCAGTTCCTAATCCCATGGCGAAAGTTTGAGCAAAATATGCTAACTGTTCTGTCTTTGGCTGCCCAGACGAGCACAGAACAATATTTAGAGTCCCAACCTCAGAGGAGACAAGACAGCAGTGGATTATTGATTTATTTACAGCTGACCCGCTGATACTCTCCAAAATGGCTCTATAGAGTGCGCGGAGGAGACGAATTGTTGATAAAGTCCGTTTCCTTATTTTTTCTTTTAATGGGCTCGCACAAAAAGTATTCTCGTAGCTTCGTTTAATTGCGGATGAACCACTGATGTCAAATTGATTATTTTACAGATCTCTTTGCTACGTCTCTGGACTTGGGAACATTTCAGTTGTATTGCTGTCTATGGAGGGTCAGACAGCTCTCAGATTCCATCAAAAATACCTTAATTTGAAATGACATGAGGGTAATTAATGACAATTTTTTGGGATGAACTATCCCTTTGAGCGCAATAAGACATGAAAGATAACTTAGTTTAGTACTCACATGCTGTGACAGCAGCTTTCTGTACGTGTGCTTCGGATGTGTGCACTCAGAACCATATATCAGAAGTATTAAACTAATAGTTATAACACGCATGAATTTCAACGTCGCTAGCATGATAAATCCAAATCAACACGTTTTTTTAAGCAGAGTATCTGAGGTACTAGCTGTAAAGGCACAGCCCTATTCTGGAAAAGGGGGCGGGGAGCAGAAGCTCATTTGCATTTAAAGAGATATGCACAAAGGCAGGGTGTTTTTGCTTCCACTCAAAATAGGCATTTTCAAAATTATATAATAAATGACCTGTGATGACTATTTTTGAAACTTCACAGACCATATCTGGGACACATAAAGACTTATTTGTAAAGGGACAATAAATCTCCTTTAAAATCTTCTGACACCTAATTAACCACTAATGATTTCTAATTGCTGCCATTCTTTATCCTAATCATCATATGGCTCTTATTACTCTAGACTCTAGTTAACAAAGCAGCGGCGGACCACCATTGGTCTCCACAGCATTTGTGAGTGTACATTTGATCGAGGAGAGCATCTACCCTCCTGTCATTCTTCCCCTGGACATCTTTATCACCACAGCAACAGACGAATATTCAGGCGGGGTCTTGGGTAAAATCCACGCCACTGATCAGGATGTTTATGACACTCTAACCTACAGCCTCACACTCGATAGTTCCTCCGCCTCCGAAAACTCTGGCCTCTTCTCTGTCTCTCCTGCTGATGGGAAACTTGTAGCCCGTGGGAATCTGGATGCTGGTCAATACGTCCTTAACGTTACAGTGACAGATGGCCGTTTTACTGTAGCTGCCCGAGTCAATATTCACGTTCGGCAGGCAACAGCACAAGCGCTCGATAACTCCATCGCCGTGCGATTCTCTGCAATAGCACCGGAGGAGTTTATCGGAGATTATTGGCGGAACTTTTTGCGGGCTTTACGGAACATCGCCGGTGTCAGACGCGGAGACGTGCAGTTAGTCAGCTTGCAACCTGCTGCCGATGCCTCCGGTGACCTAGAAGTACTTCTAGCTCTAGAAAGGTCAGGAAGTCCATTCCAACCCCAGGAGGTGGTGTACAGGAAGCTGAACGCCTCAGTTGGGGTAATCGAAGAGATGACTGGAGTCCGTATTGTACGAGTTGTGAAGAAACTCTGTGCTGGTTTGGACTGTCCTCTTAGTTACTGCCAAGAAACCGTTTCCTTGGAGACGGGAGCAGTGTCGGCCTACAGCACGGCTAGGATTAGTTTTGTTACGCCACGTCACATGCGCACTTCCAAATGTCTCTGTGAAGGTAACACGGATATACAGACACCAAATATTTCAAAGATGTATTTCACTTCCATTCTAGAGTGATGATAACCCTTTTATGTGTGATTATAGGAGCTGAGTGTCCTGTCCTGAGTAAACTCTGTGAGGGAAGCCCCTGTCCTGATGGCCTGGAGTGTGTAGAAGACCCCACACAGACCAAATTCAAATGCATCTGTCCTGAGGGAAAACAGGAAGAGTGCTCAGGTATGAACACACATATTAGTGCAACTCACACTCTCTATTAAAGCACAGTATTGAAGTCCCATTCTTTTATTAGTGCTACTTGCTCAAAGTATCCATATTACTTGAGTTAAACTTGTCCTGCTGTATTTATAGTACACAACAATAGATGTATATTAAATGAAGGGACCCAGCCATGCATGGAGATCAGTGTTATTTTGGTATCATTTATATACTGTTAAAGTGTTTAATATTTTGAATTAGATTTTATTATTTGCATGTTTGCTGTTTAAAATTGAACTGAAAATGTCATTGCATAATGAATTCTGATTTGTTTGTGTTTTATACAGCATTACAAGCACTAATGTTTTGTTCATGAAATGGACGTTTAGTTTTGCTGCATTAGAAATGTAGTGTTGGGTGTGGACATTATGGTAACATCACTAATTTGTTTTGGTTTGCTGTGTGTTTTAGAGCGTCAGTCATTGACATTCAGCGGAAATGGATATGCACGGTACAGGCTGATGGAGAACGAGAATAAGGAAGAAATGAAGCTGTCCCTCAGACTGAGAACATTTTCCAGCCACGCTACTGTCATGTATGCCAAAGGCACAGACTACAGCATACTGGAGGTGAGTGTGTATTTTTAACCCCCTCTATCCTTCCAAAAAAAGAAGAGAAAACAGAATGAGAGATATTCTGGAGCTGGGAGAAGAGAGGGGAGCTCTTTCTCACGCATTCCACTTTGGTGAGGGAAAACCGCACAGCTGACAGAAAGAGCAAAGGAGTCTGGGACTCAAATGCAAGCAGTGTCATCTCCCTGCTCTTACATTATAATAATCTGTTTCTGCTTATCCCTGAAGCATCATTCCTCATTTCATTTGTTTAATCAATCGGCTGATGCCAGAATACTTTAATATCACACCTGAAGTACTTCACAGAGTCATCTTTTTGGCTGTTTAAAAATAACTGATAAACTGCCTACTCAGACATACATTTTTATAGGCACACATTTTTGGCCATCATAAGTTTGTTTTCTGTCCAAAAATGGTGCTTACACAGAATATGCCTGTGATGCCCAAAATGTGCAAAAAATAGCATGCCCAAAACAATGCATGTGCTTTAAATGACCTTGGTTATCTGTTTAGGTGACTTAATAGGTTTGGAGAGAGCCTCCTTTATATATTTATGCATACAACATACAACTTAATGGTTTGCGTGAGCTTATATATTTTTTTGTTTTATTAATCTTTTAGATTATTTTATTTTAGAATTAAACTAATATCAGGTCCATTGGCTAAATGTGGATCTTGAGATACTAAAATTTGACTTGACATCCACATTTTTGCCATATCTCATATTGGTGCAGCCGTCAATGCCAAAAACTATCTGTTGTGTGTTTAAGATTTGTGAACAGACCGCCGCCTGCATACACATTTGACTGCGGCAGTGGTCCCCAGGTTGTGTGGTCTGTGACAGTACACCCAGTCAGTGACGACGTGGGCAACCTGTCTCGCTTGAGGTGATGGTCACTATGCTAGCCTGTTCCCTACCGATCATTCCACAGCTGCCTCTGGAAGCTACGGGAACTCTCCGCACCTCAACCTGTACCACCAGCATGCTTACTTCGGGGGTCATGCACGCCAACATCCGGCTCAGGAAGACTTGTGGTAAATGGGCTGCGGGGTTGTCTCGAGGGGATCGTGTTTAATGGGAGGGAGCTGCCGCTATCTCAGGTTCGAGGAGTTCGCTCAGTCCTGGAGGAGCTGGTCGAGGCAGCTGCCGGTTGCAGCTTGGCTCCTCCACTCCAGGGCTGCTCCAGTAACCCCTGTACCAATGGAGGCACATGTTCATCACTGCCTAACGGAGGTATGTGTGGCCATTTTTGGTTTGTTTTTGATTGTAGTCATTGCAGTTCAGTCAGATATAGGACTGAATAATATGCTTTGCTCTATTGTGTGTTGTAGGGTATTTCTGTAAGTGCACCGCTGCATTCATGGGCACTCACTGTGAAGTCACTATCAGCCCCTGTGCCTCTAATCCCTGCCTCTATGGAGGCACATGTATCCCACGAGGAGGAGACTTCTACTGTCAGTGCAGAGGACAATATTCTGGCCAACGGTGAGAACACATGCACTTGTAACCACAGACGTTATTCTGAGACTGAGCAATACTTTCATTGTACCTGCAATCAAATGATGTGAAGTCTCTGTCATTTTTAGTATATGTAGGTGCAAATTCATTGCATTATCTACAGTACAGACATGCTTCAAATTTGACCAGAAAACTTTTCTTATTTTAAAAAGGTGTTCAGGTACTTTTTGTATTATTTTTGAACATTAATATTTCATCTTTTTTGATAACTTTGATCATTCTGACCATGTGCTATCTTTGTTCGAATAAAAACAATTTTGATAGTTTGTGCAATGACAATCATACACTTTTAAGAGTGGATTAAGTGCCCAGGTATTTTTGGGATAACTGTACACTGTCTGAATACAGAATTATTTTTTCCATTTTAATGACATTTTGTATACTCCATGTGTAGGGCAAATAAAAGTAAGCTCTGTCAATATTTTCATAAATGAAACTTCATTAATATGCATGGTGTGACTCAAACTAAAGAAAAATACTTCAGAAATCCATGCGGCATTCTCAGTAATTCCTATTAAATTGGAAATTTAATCAGAAGCTTTGGAAGGCGATGTGATTGATAATCAGATTTAATTCAGTAAGACAGAATCAATTTTCTCTTTGAGAAATTTCTACTGCAATTAAAAACTATCCAAACACAGTTATTCCTATTTAAAGTTTATCTAAAGTTGTGCATGTGTGAAGTTTCTGAATGACATTTTGGCTCTTTGTAATTTTCTACCAGGTGTCAGCTGGGTCCATACTGCACAGATAACCCGTGTAAGAACAGCGGCAAGTGCATTGATAGCCTGGATGGTCCTGTGTGTGAGTGTGAGCTGGGTTTCCAAGGAGACAGGTACATCCTTTGACCCATCTAATAAAACTGAGACTTGATTGAATAAGTCAAACATATATTAAATGGGCATAATGAAAAGCTTCTTTATGAGATGCTACTTCTCTTGAGATGATACCTAGATGAGACTTTTTAAATGAAAAAAAAATATTTATATTTCTATTCAGTAAGGATGCATTAATGATTAAAAGTGACAGATTTCCATTTTAAGTAATCTGTTCTGTCTACTCGAGTTACTATCATTAAAGAATCCTGGGGGAAAAGTATCATGGTTTCCACAAAAAATTTTTTTATTATAATTAGCATATTAGAGTGATTTCTCAACTTTCATGGGATAATGGCTGCTAAAAATTCAGCTTTGTCATTACAGTTATAAATTACATTTTAAAATATATTCAAATAGAAAACGGTTATTTAAAATTGTTATAATACTTCATAATATTCCAATTTTTACTGTATTGTTGATCAAATAAACACAGCCTTGGCAAGCATTAGAGACATCTTTCAGAAAACTTCAAACTTTTGAAAGTGTAGACTGAATATGCAGCTATGTATTTACAGTACATGCTTGTATGTGTGTTTAGATGCCTCAGTGATGTAGATGAGTGTCTGAAGAACCCTTGTGGCAATGGTGGTCACTGCCAGAACACGTACGGCTCTTTCAACTGTAACTGCTCTGCGGGCTACAGTGGGCAGCATTGTGAACTCCGTTCTGAAATCCGCAACGAATTTGTCTCCACCTCTTGGAACATCGGCCTGGAGGAAGTAATCGGAATCGTCGTCTTTGTTGCCAGCATCTTCCTTCTCGTCATACTCTTCGTCGTGGTTCGCAAGCGCATTTGCCGGCGCTCAAAGTCCAAATCTGACGATGACGACAAGCTTGGTGTAGGCACAGGAGCCTCGCATGCCTTCCTCCATCGGCCGTACTTTGACTCCAGACTCAACAAGAACATTTACTCCGACATCCCGCCGCAGGTCCCTGTACGGCCCATCTCCTACACTCCTAGCATTCCAAGCGACTCCCGCAACAATCTGGACCGCAACTCGTTTGAGGGCTCAGCCATACCAGAGCACCCAGAATTCAGCACATTCAACCCTGATACAGCGCACGGGCACAGGAAGACGGTGGCTGTCTGTAGTGTAGCACCTAACCTGCCTCCTCCCCCACCCTCCAACTCCGTGTCTGACAGTGACTCCATACAGAAGCCCAGCTGGGAATATGACTACGATGGTATGTACAGAAACCCATCCGGAATCCGAATGTCATGCTTTTGACTTGTAAGACAATCTATTTTATGGGCTCCGAAAGTGAGGGAAAGTTTGTGTGACTGTTTTCTTCTCCTCACAGCTAAAGTAGTGGACTTGGATCCGTGTCTAAGTAAGAAACCGGTAGAGGACAGCGCCTGTCATCCTTACAACACCAGAGGCAGCATGTCTGAGGTCCACTCTCTCAGCTCCTTCCAGTCCGAGTCATGTGACGACAATGGTATGTATGGAATAGAATGCATTTGCTTTTACTCATTTTATAGATGACTGCTAGATCATAACCAGCCAGTTATACTACAGAATATATGTGAAATACTTCTGTGACAGATATCAAAATGATTTATACAGTATGTTTCTCTGTAAACTAGATGAAAAAATATTATTATTATTATTATCTATCTGAAAGAATACTCTTTAAGCAACACAAAGCTATGTTTGGAATGGAAACCTCTTGTACTTTATACTGTGATACATCACTGACAGTATACAACAACATGCTGTCATATAATTTAAACAAAAAATTATTGCGAAGAAACAGTTTTAGAAAAATAAACATTGTAACACAACACCTCCCACTCTTCATAATTCAAAAATATATTTATTTTTATTTCTATAACTATATAAAATAGTTGACTGAAATGTGAAGCTTATCATTTTATGAAAATGTTTGTTTTTTGTCAAAACCTTATTCTTACAAGGATAGAATATATATTACAGTTGTCTTTTTCCACCAGTCCTGTGCCGCACACTGTGACACAATCTTACTCGAGCTTGATTGATGTTTAGTTATCATCTCATAAATAAACCTGTATCTGGTATTACTTCTGTTCATTCAACATTCTACATACTGCACAGTACATACATAGTGTAGAAACTTCACTAGTATTCTATTCCAAACATAATCTAAATCTCTTGCATGTTCTTTTAGTTTTTTTTTGTTTTTGTTTGAACATCTGCTAACCTTGTCTGTCTTTATTTTACTGATGTAACCGAGTGTAAAGGGTGATATGTTTTTGGGTCATGTGTTATGTCGTTTCTCTCTCTCTTCCTTATCGCTGCACTGGGGCTTCAGCTCCCATTTGGATCAAATCTCACCACAGACACCGAGCAAGGTTTTAAATAGAGGCCTGCTCGTAAGTGAACACTCGCCCACGGTGGAAGGAAGCGATCACTAAAGGCCCTGCGAAATTCTCAATGCATAAAAAGAAGAAAGCTTGTCTTCCCTCTAAGCCCCCTCGTCTTTTTCTTTTGCCATTGCCGAGAGCAACTTCTCATAAGTTTTTCATCATTTCAAGGCAACATCTGAGAATGAGCTATATAGTATCTTTATTAGTTCTCTGTGTGAAATTCATATTTTGGATCTTTTCTCATCTTTTTTTCCCCTTCCTTTCTTTGTGTCTCTTAATGAAGCCAATGGATGGTTGAAGATATCAGCTCAGAGTGTAAAAGCAGGGTATGAAAAGTACACATGATGGGTCTCCAGCACACACAACACAACGTTTCTGTTGATCCTGATTACTGTATCTGAAGGCCTTTTCACATGACTTATGACAGAACTGTGTGGAACAAACTGTCAAGCTATAGCCTAAAACACTCCATGCACGCACATCTAACTTCATGGCAGGTCAAGGTCAAACCGTGTAACGTACTCCAAGTCAAGTTTTGCAGCTTCTTCATGGCTGAATACAAAGCAACAAATGATAGTTGTGTTGAGAAATGTATTGAAACTAGGGATGGGTCAGGATGCCAGAGTTTTATTCACACGTTATATTTAATATTGTAGTATTTATTAATATTTTGAATTAGTTTTTATTTTAATATTTATCATTTTAATTTTTAGTTTTAGTAATTTTATATGCTTTTGTCATATTTAATCTACAAATTCCTATTTGGCATTATTTAATTTCAGTTTTAGTTATTATTTCAGTAGGTTTTTAATCTAAAATAATTAACTGAAATAAAATATAGTTAATTACAAAAAAAACAATTTATATTTTTAGTTAGTAGCACTGCAGAATGGTTATCTAGCAAGTTTATCCATTGCCTATTTATTTTTTATTTTAGCAGCATTAGTTTAATTCAAACAAAAACTTGTGTGAAAACGAATGCCGAGTTCACACTGCACGATTTTCAAACTCGTCGGATCGCCGTTGTTTTCACACTGCGTGACTATCTGGGGTAGCATTCAGTTGCTGCTGTGTTCATATTGCACGATGGATCGGCGACAGGGGGTTTCACACTGCATGACTTCACAGTAGGAAGAATCGCCGACAGCTCTGTCTGGTCCGCAACACGTGAGAAGTGATAAAGAAATAACGCGAGAACCCGCGTGCGTCAGACCGGAGTTCTCCAGCGAGACTGTAATTATTAAAAAATATATATATAGCCCGCAAATTGTATGTGAGCTGATTTCCAGCTACAAACGCAATAAAAGAAAAACAGATTATGTAGGAGGGAGATGCAGGGAACAGGGATTGGGTGTTCTGTAAAGAGAGTTGGAGGTAAATAATTTTGTTATGCTGATGTTGTGACTGGTCAAGCAAATGTTTGTGCTTGTTTCTGTATGATATAATTGTTCATATATCTATTAAAATACTGATATTCTGGTCTATAACTCCTCCCCGAGCTTCCCTCAGCCCTGTATCTTGGTCTCTCATTGGCTGTAGGTCATCGCCGATGTAGTTTTCAGTCAGAACTCATTTCACACTGCGTGATCGTGAATCGCCAAAAGCTCCAGATATTTAGCATGCCAAATATTTTGCGGCCGTCGGCGACGTGTCGGCGATTCCCTCAGATCGCGTCTTTGATAATTCACACTGCGTGATTGTCACTCGCGTGTCACTCCGATGTCGAGCATTTGTCGGCGAGTGAAAAATCGGGCTAATATCGTGCAGTGTGAACTCGGCATAAGAGAAGTTACATCTCAAATTCTGTCGTTGCTCTCCAATCAATGAATGCATTAGCAGCGCTGAACAATCGTGTCTGAACCTGCTAGATGATTTTTCAAATGTCATTTGACCTGACATGAGTCATGTGAAGGGGACTGCAGTCATCTAACCATTGACTCTTGACCCTCATTTGACCTTTTCAACCCCCGACCTTGACCTAACAGCTCCCCCACTGAATCTCTGATAAACACTAATGCATTATATTGAATGGATTTTTCATATTTTCTTATGGCCATGTACTCGTATAATCCTCTAAAGCGTGAACCCTGCTTCTTTCATTTTTCTCCATCTGCTGGTTTTGGTTTGGGGCCAGAGAGTGTCTTTGTTCTCTTTTATCTTTGAGAATTTTCCTGATCTTTCCTTTCATCACTCTGTTAATGTGTGTAATCATGAGCACAACATCAGCCGTCACTCCCACTGTCCTTCACCAGAGCTCAACCCAGACGTGTGCCTTACCGACACAACCGAATCCTTCTGCCATTAACCCATCCCTTAGATCACACCCTTGGCAGAAGCCAAAATCCCATAAATCCAGTTAGTATCTGTTGTTCTGACAGTGCCAGTCAATCAGTTCAAATCCATCAGTTTTGTCAGATGTCAGAATGCAATGTCTCATCGTGAGAAACGCTTTTGTCTCTGTTTCCTCTCTCCCTTGCAATCTTGCCTTCCAGTGTTTCTTTCCTGTAATGTTTACTTCTGAAAAATTAATGTTAGATTTCTCTTATCTGCCCTTTTTACAAGCCTCCCTAGTGACAGTAATCCACCTTGTCAGCTCTGTTGTTGACTCGGTGGAGAAAGAAGGTAGTATTTTGCTGCTTCAATGCTGATTATTGGGTATCTGTGTCGTTAGCGTTTAGTGATTATTAGGTCTCCAAAATGCCATTTTCTTCACCTAAATTATATCTACAGAGACAAAGAAATTAAAAATGACTAATCACATCTTAAAAAATTCGATCAAATGCCTCATTAGCCAATCAGGTGCCTCATTTGATTTCAGTGGCACATGATTGTTCAGCTAATTTGAGGTGGAAAATTGCAATCTTACCAAGACTGATTTCACCTTCCCGCCATGTTTCTGTGCAAGCAAATGGCATGAAGATTGTGTCATACCGTCATGGTTCCCACATTTGTATCCACCTTGTCCTGCACTCTTTTTATCAGTGTTTTTCGATCTCGTAGTCTTTGACATTTTCTCTAACTCTCTTTTCTCTGCAATTCTGTTTGCCTTTTATCTAAAGAGTCTTTCTCGGCTCATGAACACAAGAACCCAAGAGGTGATTTATTTTTATTTTGTACAATTTGCCTGAAGCCTTTCGATTCGATTTTTTGTTTTATTTTGGCTTGGTTACGCCCTTCAATATAACAAAACTCTGCATGTCCACAAAATCTGTGACAAAAATAGTGTCAAATTAACTCTCCTTTTTCAAATCAACTCACTACTTTTGTTATTTAGAAATGAATGGGGCTTGTGCAATTTTTGTCACAGCTTCGTGTCATAAAAAGTTTTTGTGTGTGTGAGAGAGTGTTTCCAGTCTAACTTAATGTCATCTCTCAAAAATTCCCTCAAAATCCATAATAATAACCAGAAAACACTCACGCTAATAATATAATGTGGACAAATGGATCTTTGAAAGCATTGACTAACTGTCATGTTGTCAAGGTTGTTTTGTAAATCCACAAACAATATACATATTCAGAGTTAAATGTACATGTGTGGTGTGTATATTTGTGTGCACTCCAGTAATATTTGTGCTGTGCTGAATGATCTGTATTGTGCTGGTGTGATACTGACGTTGCATGCTGTTGGTTTTAAATAACTTGGCTGGTATTAACTGAGTGGTTTGAAGTCAATTCAACTTCTATTCACAGAATAAATTGCAATTGTTACTGTTTAATATTTAATATATAAAACAAGTGCATATTATTCTACATAAAAACGTCTTGATGATGTAACAACATTAGTGTAATACAAGTTATGGCAGAAGCGTTAAAAGAAGGGATTGATGGCTAGCATCGTTTTATGAATTTCCTGCTCAACTTCTGTTTTTTATACTACTTTAACTCTTTCCTGCCAAACACAGAATTTTCTGTTATTCATAAGACAACGCTTCCCGGCCAAACACAGAATTTTCCGGGTTTCCGTGTTCCTTGTTATTATACACTAGGGGGTGCTATTATGCACCTCCTGGATGAGTTTAGAATCACTTAATCAAAAACACAGATAAGGAAGACGCAGAAACAAGTGATCTCATATGTAAGCATATGAAAAATAATGCGATCATCAACAATAAACAGCATATAAATGAAAACTGCCTAATGTTATCGAGTGAAATGTCAATCCAGGAAGTGGTAAAGGACTATGCAAGCTTTAGAAGTGCTGATGGAAGCGATCTACTGCATCTTTGCTTTGATAAGAGTACTGAATATGATCCAGATGTAGTATTTGATAAAAATGCGATTTTCTCAGCTTTTTGCTCAAAATGTTGCTTTTTTTATGAAACTACATTCAAATATTTATAAAGAAGAATTTTTGAAGCTAGAATAAAACAGATTTTGTTGTTTAAAAGTAAAAGTATTAAAAGTAGAGGGTCTGTTTTTATTTTGATATATTGCATGTTCAGATATTCATACAACAAAATATTCTAGGGGCCATGAAATTTTAGTCAAAATCATTAAAAATGCTGCCGGTGGCTGGCAACTTTTTTCAAAAACGCTGGCAGGGAAAAAGTTAATATTAAGTAGTAAAATAGGTTATGAATGCCATTTTCAAAACCAAAATGGACCTCTCTGAAGTTGAATTGACACCAGCCTTTTTTTCAGTGTGTAACCTAATCTAATCATAATATTTTTTGTTGTTGTTGTTCGTATCTGTGACACGGTGATATTTATTATTATTTTTGTCCAACAGGCTATCATTGGGACACATCTGACTGGATGCCGAGCGTTCAACTTCCTGGAATCCAGGAGTTTCCTCATTATGAGGTAGTGGAGGCCCCACCCACCCTTTACAGTGATCCCGCCCTGCTGGACACGGACTACTATCCGGGCGGATACGACATCGAAAACGACTTCCCTCCCCCACCCGACGACTTTCCATCCCATGATGACCTGCCCCCTCCTCCGCCCGTGCCGGTGTACGGAGAGCGCTACGACACATTGCAGCCCGCCACGCGAGCGTTAAACAGTACCCCCTCTAGTCCCGGAGGGTCCGGAGTACGCCAGCGCCCACCCTTACCCCAACTCTACAGCCTCACCCAATTCCTCCCCCACCACCATTACTCATCAGACCCCGAACCCCAGACCAACCCCACCAGCACCATCACATCGTCCTCCACCGGAGGATACCGGCGCGGAGGATTCCCGCTGGGCTACGGCTGTGACTTCGATCCCCCTGTTGCTGATAACATGTCGCTGTCGCTCTACACGTCCACGGCGTCCTGCTCGGACATGTCCGCCTGCTACGAGGAGTCAGAAGTGATGATGAGCGATTACGAGAGCGGTGGAGAGGAGGAGGGAGCGCAGTTTCAGAGGCTCGTCATATCGCCACTGGACTCTCAACATCAGCAGCAGCAGCATACTGAAGTCTGACACTGGATCCAGAATATCAAAAGTGCCTAAATGAAACCCTGCTACAGGAGACTTGACTATGTGTTCAAACCATAACCACACCACATACACGGTACACAAACGTAGTCTTACACTTAACGAAAATGCCAAACATCCAAACGCACACGTTGTATACGTCTGTATCTCACTCGAGAGAGAGGTTTTGAAAAGACTTGCTTAAACATGAGTTCTCGTCGCTAGCTCTTGTGGGCTGTTATTAATATTATTATTATTTAACAGTATTGGGGAGAATATTAGACTTGGCTGTGCCATTAAATAATATGTTTATCATCATGCATAAGATCATGCTGAGATGTACAATTTACACAGAAAATATAACTGATATATTGTCATGGATATTGGGAGAAAAGCATAATTTCAATCATCAAGGTGATATCTGTATTTGTATAGATATAACCATGCAAACTGATTTTTTTATATACAAATCCTCATTCATTTGTAATGTAAATTTGAATGTACAGTTTTGATTTCAAGGTTTAATAGGTTTTTGTAGATATGTTTAGCTTTTTTTTCCCAAAAAAGAAAGACAGGAACAAGTAGTGTACCAACTCATGGTGTGTCATTATCAGCCTTACTGTATGTTCATTCACAAGCAATGAAAAAAGCATAAGAGAATCTTAAAAAAATAATAATAAAAAATGTCAAGGTTGTGAATGTGTGATCGTCACAACACGTTCATTTCTGAAAGGATATCTACATATTCTTGTGATGTGTTATGTTTTCTTTTTGTTGTTGTTGTTGTTGTTTGTAAATTGTGACTTTGGAACATCTTTATTTTTTGACCATGAAAATGGGACCCAATATATTTATAGTGCGAGATTATTCACAGACATGTGACTTTTTCAGGGTCTGCGTGTGTGTGTGTGAGCAATGCTATGGTCTTGTTTTATGATTTTTATTAAATACTGCCACTAGCTTAACTGCTTTACTACTGGCAATAAATTATTCTCTAAAATGGGTGTTTGTCTTGCATGTATTTATTTACTTTTTATACTTGAAATCGTTCACATTTGTAAAGAGAGATCAATGCTTGAATGTGTTGATCTGTGATTAGAACCATGCTGTGTTGATAGCAATTTAGATGCATTATTCTTGTCAGCAACTGTGATAGCAACAAGAAGGGAAACAATCTTTTGGGACCCTTAGTTATAGTGTATTTAATTTTCTATGGATTTTAACAGCTCCATTATGGCATGAAAATAATTAAATAATAGCTGTTTAATGTTTTTAAAATACATTTCTAATGCTCACCAAGGCTGCACTTATTTGATCAAAATACTTTAAAAAAATAAAAAAATGATCTTGCAAATGATTTCCATTTCAAATAAATGCTTGTCTTTCCAGAAAACAGAAAAATAAACAGCAAAAACTTTTATTATAATAATAACCATTATTTAGAATGATTTCTAACAAACCACACAAAACTAGAGCAGAACTGTTGCAACACCAAACAACACACAATGCTTCAATAGTAGTGCATTTTCCTAAATGATTCAATGACTGTTCATAAAGTCACTTACTTCGTTCCTAAATAAATACTTTTTTAACGAATTGGTAAAGTGATTCAAATGACTCGCGCGTAAAGATGATCACTTGTCGCCACCTACTGGCATAATGTTTTCCAACACTTTGACGCCATATACAAATAATTAATTAATTAATGACCACAGAGCAAAGCTGTTGAATAACACCTGATCTTAGGTTGTTCTGAAACGATTGCATGCAAATTCTCATTTACTGATTTTATTATAGAAGTCTAAACATTTCATTAAAAGTCTGAAATGTGCATCGTTTTGGGGGGGTCATTCTGACAACTACATTCTGACAAACATGGTCTGACCGTGTAATTTATTTATCTTGCTGTTTTGATGCCTCTATAATAATTGTTAAGAAGTATAATAGACAAAAAAAAAAAAAAAAAAAAAAAAAAAAAAAAAAAAATACTGCGGGGTTTTGGGTGATCTACACTTTTGCCTGTATTAAATAATCTCTTTTTGGGGGGATTGTGGCAGCTTTACTTGCTCCTGCATGCACATGTTGATTGATTAAGCGCTGGTTAGTTATAAACAAGTACGAAGGGGGAAAATGTGTTTATTTCTACAGTTTTAATCGAATAAAACAGGCCAGGACACACATTCCATGGCCATATGTCATCGTGATACAAGTTTTAAAAGATGCAGTTCTAAGCCATTATGTCGCAAATTAATTTAGAACATTCGGTGAGTATTAATTTGAGTGCACACGAGACTGGATTTTGTTGGGAGTCTGCGAGTGATTGTGAGTATGCTCTTCACTTAGGTTTTGGGGATGTTTCTTTTAATCAATATATATATATTTTTTTTTTCTGTTTAAGCTATTGTCTCAGTGTCTGTATTTAGACACATTTGTGGCTGTCTATGAGGAATTTTCAGAAAGGCTGATACATGAATCACAAATTAATTATTCTGATTTTTATAATGCTCACGCACACAAATGATATTCTTCCATATCTTAAAATACTCTTGATAATTAACGCGTGATAATCCCTCTGATCGGTGTAGTCAAGGCCGTTACCGATATCCTTCAACTGTTTACCTGTGCTCTAGTCTTACTTCTAGTGCTATTTTTTACAAATAAAAGTAGCCTATAATAATTCCAATAATAAACTAAAAAGAAACTAAATAGACTAGACTAGGAATGCTCCCCCAATCTGCCTAAATGCATCTATGTTCACGCGAATCATTCATGATCCAGCCTAATCTACAGAAGAAGAGCTGTTTTTGACAGGGTAAAAAAAGGTGTTTTTACACAACCATTGAGAAATTTTAACCAAACTATGTTACAGACTTTTCATTAAGACCCTAAAGAATCATATCAACTTATGGAAAATGGGCATCATATGACCCCTTTAACCTCTAGGTATTGGCGGCATGCACATTATATTTATAGTTATGCATTTGTCAGACAATATTTTTATCCAAATCACATCGAATTCAAGGTAGCCTATACATTTTATTAGTTCATGCATTCCCTGGGAATCAAATCCAAGAAATTGGCATTGTCAGCGCCATATAGCCTGTTTGAGCTACAAGAATGCATTTATGCTTTAACAAGTAAATTGATTAAAATTTATCAAATTAATATGAATTGAATATGAATTTTGTATAATGTGAATAATATGAATTTTAGAACACTAAAGCAACCAGCTTCTGGGCTTACACAGCTCTTCTCTTTCTTCCACAGTGTTTCACATACAGTTAATTGTTGCACACAAAAAGCCTTCAGAGTTTTTTGGTGTCTTACCACCACCAAAGACACTTATCCACCATACTGAGCATGTAAGCCCTGCACTACAGTTCCACTGATGAGCATGATGAGCTCTTCACGGCCCTCCTCGCAGGGCAGTGGTGGGCAATAATGGAGGTGGAAGATCTTTTGTGCTCATCATCTAAGAAGAAAGAGTGTGGGGACCTCACTTCAGGCCAGTGGTGGGGAATAGTGGAGGCCCGCAAGGAGCACCGGTTACTCCTCAGTACCAACAGGGAGCACTTCTGCCTGCCAGGTCCCCTGAGGAAGACCAAGAGGAAGTGCCTATGCCAAGCTCATTCCCTGAAGTGGCACTAGTGCCCACCTTGGGCCAAGAGGAAGCACCAGTGCCTATCTTGTCCCCTGAGGAAGCACTGGTGGCAGATGGGTCCCCGCAGGGAGCACCTGTGCCTGCCAGGCAGCAACTGAAGGGAAAACTGAAAATTCACCAAAACATGAGACTTTCTCTAACAAGGGATGCCATCTTGACACCCTTGCCACTAAGGCCCCCAAAGGGACCACCACCTAGGCCTGTCAAGACTCCAAAAGGAGCACCAGTCTCTGCCTCATCCCCTGGAGAAGCACCTGTTCCCACCAGGTTCCCAGAGGAAGCCCCAGTGCCCGCCTCAGCCCAAGTGGAAGCGCCAGTGCCTAAAGAAACACCAGTGGCCTCCTCGCTTCAAGAGGAAGAATCGGTTTCCACCTCGTCCCTCGAGGAAGCACTCGTGGCAGATGGGTCCCCACATGGAGCACCTGTGCCTGCCAGACACCGATTTAGGGGGGAAATGAAAGTCTCCGAAAATATGAGACTTTTTCTAAAAAGGGATGTCATCTTAACACCCTTGCCCCTAAGGCCCCCCAAAGGGACCACCACCAAGGACTGCTAAGACTCCAAAAGGAGCAGCAGTGCCTGCCTCATCCGCTGGGGAAGTACCTGTGCTCTCCTTGTCCCCAAAGAAAGGGCCTGTGCCCACCTCGTCTCAAACGAAAGCATCAGTGCTTGCCTCGTCCCAAGAGGAAGCACCAGTCCACTGCAACTGCTGAGGACGTACTTGTTCCTGCCAGGTCCCCAGAGAAAGCACCAGTGCCTGCCTCGTCCCAAGAGGGAGCACCTGTGACCACTGCATCCTCAAAGGAAGCACCAATGCCTGCCATGTCCCTCAAGAGATCACCAGGACTCTCTGTGTCTCTACAGGGAGCAACCAAATCCACTCTGAAGAGGCCGTGCCCATGGAGCACTGGAGATTTGGTAAGTTCCACCTATATTTCATTTTTACTTTTCAGATACGTTAAATAAATAAATAACCTCTCTATTTCAAATCCTTTGTATTATTTTCCATTAGAAGTGATGTTTAGATTTTGTCTCTCATTACATGATGATGTCTGTTCTTTCAACAGGAAAATGCAGATGTGGTTCAGCCACCTCCACACAAAAAGTGTGTGAGAAAAGACCCCAGAGCCTCCCCAAGTTTCCAGCACACCCTGAAGAGGCCATGCCCATGCACTGAAACATCTGTAGGTCACTTCTGTCTCTCATTTCTACTTTTCAGATTTATTAAAAAAAATTATATCTCTATTTAAAATCCTTTAAAGAGATAGTTCACCCAAAAATGAAAATTTTATGTTTATCTGCTTACCCCCAGGGCATCCAAGATGTAGGTGACTTTGTTTCTTCAGCAGAATGCAAACAAAGATTTTGAACTCAAACCGTTGCAGTCTGTCAGTCATATAATGGCAGTCTATAGGCTCCACGGCTTTGAGAGTCAAAAAAACATACACAGACAAACCCAAATTAAACCCTGCGGCTCGTGACGATACATTGAGGTCTTAAGACACGAAACGATCGGTCTGTGCAAGAAACTGAACAGTATTTATATAATTTTTTACCTCTGATCCACCACAATGTCTGAGCGCGTTCACAACATCCGGCGCGTGACGCGTGTACGTGCTCTGGCATAGTAGACATAGATTTATACAAGTAGATGCCTCATTATGACTGTTTCTATGGGCCGCAGGAATTTTTACTGATATGGATGTAAGTAAACATCTAATTTCATATTTTTGGGTGGTGAACTATCCCTTTTGATTGAAGGAGATGTCTTAGATCTTGTCAAGAAAAAACTATTAAAACCTGCCTGTGCATTATACATTATGATGTCTGTTCCTTTCCTCAGGACAGTGAAATGTGAATCAGCTCCCTCTGAAAAAGAAGCCACGTGTGGGAAAGAACCTAAAGATACTATAAAATGACGAACCATTGTATATTGAACAAATAAAAGTTAAAAACAATTCAACAAGTACACTTGAATGAATGTGGTTTTATACAATAATTTTATGCTTCAAAATAGTAACTTTAGTTTAATATTTATAAATATGGACACAGTGTAAATCCAAACCCCATTTATTATTTTAATATTTGTGACCCTGGAGCACAAAACCAAAGTAGCACAGGTATATCTGTAGCAATAGCCAAAAAAACATTGTATGGGCAAATATGAAACGATTTTTCTTTTATGCCAAAAATTTATTAGGATATTAAGTAAAGATCATGGTTCCATGAAGATATTTTGTAAATTTCCTACCGCAAATATAAACCTAATTTTTGATTAGTAATATGCATTGCTAAGAACTTTAAAGGCGATTTTCTCAATATTTTGATTCCAGATATTCAAATATTCGTATCTCAGCCAAATATGGTCAAATCCTAACAATACATCAATGGAAAGCTTATTTATTTAGCTTTCAGATGATGTATAAATCTCAATTTCAGAAAATCGACTGTTTTTGTGGTCCAGGGTCACATTTCTAAAATGACAATGAAAAGAGGCAAGGCATCATCAGAATATGCACGTGTTTCCAGAGCCACATTTTATTTTATTTATTTAAATGAAAACATGTAAAATGGTTGTTTAGCACATAACCGATAAAGGCCTGAGTGGGTAACCGAGTAAGCTCTTACCTCAAAGGCTCCTGTTCATGTGTAAGAAGCCATCTATCCAGCAGAGGGCGATATTGTAGCGCAATAGACCAGGGCAAAGGCTTCGAAGTACTTGTAGTTAAGCATTATCATATAAACCAGGCAAAAGTAGGAGGAAGAAGGATAAATATTGCAAACAGGCGAAAAGAAGTAGTATACTCAAGGCTGAAATTAAGTCATACTGGATTGAATGATACATTGCAGACAACAGGGAAGAGTAATGGATTATGTACAAAATGTCAAACCAAGGAAGACGTAGAACATGTTTTGTTTAGATGCAGTAAATACCATGAATACAGGCAGAGATGACAGGAAATGGGAAATGGCAGGAAACCCCTTTGTGGGTTTAAAAAAAAAATGTAAGTATACCCCAAGTAAAGTATCTGCCAAGTCCCTTTACACACTCCTGTACAGTAGATGGCGATATGCAATAATTACAAGTTGCAAAAGCCAAGAAAAAAGAAGAAGAAGTACTGTAGTTGCAACAAAAAAAAGATAGAGCAGAGTTGCCAAATCCGCGTATTATACGTGACTTTGGGCTTCTTTTTTTGTAAAGTTGCGTGAAAAAAATCCTATTTTAAAAAATATGGTTTGATTGATAGAAAACCTGACAAGCAACTTCGTTTCTTTTCATTTATGTTCACTTATTCTAATGAATTGAGAAACTCTGTTGCACACAGTTTAAAAATTTAAAAAAGCGGGCAATCAGTGCAAAAATATAAGTGCTGTAGCCTAATTTGTCAAATATTCTACCCCCTCATTGGAGAAAATCACGTTAAAAAAAGAAGACGCGTGACGCTGTAATCCAAGCGATGATAGTAGTAGACGTAGAGGAGTGGGATGACTTTTTTCCTTTATAAGGTAATTTTTAATTTTTACAATGTTTTTGTAATGTATTAATTATAACGGGCTGTACAAAAAAAACAAGAAGGCCTATACTAATACTAAGAGTAGATTTGGTTCGAATAGCCAGTATTTTAGTAGGCTAAATATGTTGCTATGTCACAGCTCCCCTTTGAAGCTCTTGTGTTATTCTCCTTTTCCATCTGTCCAATCCTATTCTGCTCACAGGTGACTGGAGATGAGTTTTGTTCCTGCTTTGTTGCAGTTTGCGGATTTTTGTAAAATAACTTGTTTTTAATGGTAATCAATTATCAAAAAACAGTGGGCTTGTTTTTGAAGCTGCGTTTGCTTATTTGTCTCGCGAGAGTTGGCAACAGTGAGCTAGAGGTGTAGCCTGAGTCTGGATGCTTGAGTAATCGCTTTGTCGTCGGAATCTTGAACGTTGCAAGCTTCCAATAACAGGATATTTTCACGTATTTGGTAAGCATCGACTTTATTGTTTTCAAACATTTAGGTTTTAAGTGTTGTGTTTTGTCAGTCTTCACTTGTTGTCCGTTTGAACATTCATAAGCAGACAAAGAAACGCCATGCATAGCTTTAATATTTTTACTGATAAATAGACACGCTGTATTGCAAGAAACACTTTGCATTTCACTTGTGCACTGGCGTAATTAATTTTATAGACATTCAGAGTTCTCAAATGTGTTATTATGTTCATCCTGCATTAGCAGGGCACGTACTTGACCTTGCTTACAACGGCTGTCTTAAAACCTCCAGAGTCCACACCTCGAGTAGAGCGCGTTGTTGAGCGCTGTGTGAACTCGCTTGTTTGGAACACACTATCTAGAAAGACAACTCGGAGGTTTTGGCACACAGCCATTATGTGAATTACCTTGCTAGTTTTCACTTTGCTCATTGATATATTGCAGACGCTGCATTTATAAAGTACACTATACCCAAGTCTTTTTTTTTTTTCTGCACAGCTGTTAAAGGGTGGTTGTGACGTCGACATGTGTTGTGTTTTCTCCTCTCGTGCAGCTTCTCATTGGCTGGTCGAGCGAGTCGACAACAACAATACAATCACCCATCTGGCGAGCGGGCGCGGTGATCATTCTGCCGAGAGCCCGTCATAACGCGCTATATGTCTCCAGATACAACAGAGACGAGTTTATTATCTTAAAAAGAGTGATCGTTAAACGTTTGAAGATGAACAGAGACTGCGTGGACGCGCGGCGCCAGGACACAACAGAGTAAGATGATCTTGACGACTGTTGCTATGCAGCTGTCGGAAGTGATTGACAGTTCAAAACAAAAACAGTATTGAATTCACTAACACTTGCTTTTCTTTTTGTTACCATGTTTACATATGTAAACTGACTTGTTCCTGCTTGTTTATAGCATTTAGGCCTAATAACGTGAATTTAACGTTTATTATTTGTATTAACATGTGTGACCCTGGACCACAAAACCAATCATAAGGGTCAATTTTTTTTATTATACATCATCTGAAAGCTGAATAAATACGCTTTCCATTGATGTATGGTTTGTTAGGATAGGATGCAATATGTGGCCAAGAGACAACTATTTGAATATCTGGAATCTGAGAGTGCAACAAAATCAAAATATTGAGAAAATTGCCTTTCAAGTTGTCCAAATTAAGTCCTTAGCAATGCATATTACTAATAAAAAATTAAGTTTTGATATATTTACAGTAGGAAATTTACAAAATATCTTCATAGAACATGATCTTTACTTAATATCCTAATGATTTTTGGCATAAAAAAAAAATTGACCCATAATTTATTGTTGGCTATTTCTACAAATATACCTGTGCATTTTAAGACTGGTTTTGTGGTCCAGGGTCACATATTATATTTAGTCCATAAACTTCCATAAACATTACAGTCCAAAATTAATAAAATATAAATGAAAGGAAAGAGGCCCACACAAATCGGTCTACCTCTTATATTAATCATTCATATTAAATAGTGTTTAACCCTTTGATGCACAATATGGGTCTAAAGTGACCCGACTGAGTTTCTTTTTCTATATCTTTACAAGAAATTAATTTTATCATTCAGAATCCCAGCAATTCCCCAATTAACTTGTTTTTGATCATCACAAATCCTTATTTTTATTTTGTATTACTTTTTGAATAAAAATCGTTTTTGTATCACTACCCCTTTAATGCACAACATGGGTCTAAAATGACCCGTATTCATTTCCTATGTTCAGTTATGGATGATTGTTCCTTTGCTGAATCTCTGAAAGAAATGTTGTTCTATCATTTATTATTCCAGATATGTGTTTGTGTTCCATTTATATGTTGTTTTTGACTTCCACAAATCATTCTGTTTATTTTTCCTTCCTTTTTATAAACATACACAGTTGTTCCTTTCTTTAATTTATAGGTTTCTATATGGGTCATTTTTGACTCATGTGTAAAATTGATGTTGAAATACAAAAACTGTGTTTTGTTTTATAAAGTAAAGAAAGGACAAATAAACAGAATGATTTATGGAAATCAAAAAGATATTTGAATGAATACCTGGTATAATAAATGATAAAATGCATTTCTTTCAAAGATTCAGCAAAGAATCACTCCGGCATGATTGGAAATGAACATGGGAAATGAATACGGGTCATTTTAGACCCATGTGTGTAAAACTGATGTAGAAATACAAAAACTGTGTTTGTTTATAAAGGAAATAGTTTAACCCTTAATCAAAAACACTGGAACATGCTAATCAAGGTCTAAGGGTTACTAGACAGCTAAAGGCAGGTGAGTTTTTATCAAGGCTGGAGCAAAACTCTGCAGGCTGTGGCTCTCCAGGACAGATGTTTTCCACCCCTGGCCTACACCTTCACTGCACAACACCCTGATTACATGGGTGGTGTGACCAGTGCATGATGGCTATTCATCAAGGAGCTGGTCAAAGAGCTTGTCATGCCACATATGAAGAGGTTTCGAGGGCACACCTCACCTTCAAAACCATGTTACAGAGGCAATGGGAAGATGTGGGATAAAAACGAAACACAGTCACCACCCGGCCACAGGTATTCATCAGGCAGGAGGTTAATAGAAGAGGAAGAGGTGCAGGATCTGGTGTTCAGTGTCAGGCTTGTGTGCAAAGTGCACAAACCTTTAGTTGTCATTTGTGAGGCATATAAGCACTGAGATAACAAATTGAGATAGCGCTGTACCTGTGTGATTGTTTATTTTGTTAGTTTTATTTTCATTATTCGGTCACATTCACTACAATTCACTACAGTTGCTCTACAGACAGTTAAATTTCAGTGTTATCAGTTATCAGTGATATGTGTATGTTATGTGTGACAAAGTGGCAAATAAACATATATTATATGATAAAATTCGTTTTTTTTTTTAACAAAATGTCTTTATTCTTTTGTTTTATCATGCTTGCATAGATGGGTCATTTTTGACCCATGTGTGTAAACTTGATGTAAGAAAAACCTAGGAAAAAAATCAAATATTTATTTGTGGTCAATGGTCATTGTAAAAAGATATTTTGAATATTCATGGATCATGGAGTTTATAGGTCAGGGAATATTAAATGCTGAAATAAGCTGATTTCAAATAACAGGAAATTAATACGGGTCATTTTAGACCCATGTTGTGTATTAGAAGGGGTTTTCATAGCTTGTGCGTCAAAGGGTTAATATTCCTGCATGTAATCTGTTTGTCCAGTGCTGGTAAGGATGGGGCATCAGGAGGACAGCCCATGCAGGTTGATGCTAAGGCTCAGTCGCATGCCTTCAGATACAGTCTGAACTACCCCAGCATTGGCCACTGCATCATCATCAATAACAAGAACTTTGATCGCAGGACAGGTAAGGCTTGTTTTTTGCTGTTGAAGGTGTTGTTTTGTGAAAGTTGTCAGTTCGAATGCTCATCAAACTCGGATGATTGTTTAGATGCATTTACCTTATGAACCGAATGGTGAACAGAATAAACTCTAGGCAGGGATGGACCAGTATCAAAATTCTTGCTGATACAGATGAAGGTGATTGTTGTTTTGATCATGGCCTATAATTGTTAAATGGCCAGTATTAAATATTGACGACTGAATCCAATAGTAGCTTATAGCATGAGAGATTCATAAGCAATTTTTTGTAAGATAGTCATTTTTAACTGGGAGCACCACAAGTGTAACAAAGATGGGAAAGAAGTGCAAAAAATTATCAACATTTTTTTGTATTTACACCCTATGTGAGCAAAGTAAGTTTTAGACAATGCAATAACATTATCTAGCATTTGTGGGATTAAGAAAATACAGTCTGGGCTAAAAATGACTAGAACACAACATGAGGGTTAAACAAATCAAATAAATATTAATAAATGCTATTTATATATCTAAGTAACTATTATCAATAATCAATATATTATGAAAATATTATGCAGTATTGTGCATATTTGTCATGAAACCTTTTTTATGTGCTTTTTTTTGTCGTAGTCGTATGTAATATAGTAACCTGTTCTTCGCTTCTTTCAGGCATGAACCAACGGAACGGTACTGATGTAGATGCAGGAAATGTAATGAATATGTTTCGGAAGCTAGGATACACTGTGAAAGTCTACAATGATCAGACAGTTGCACAGATTATGCAGGTTTTAACAGCAGGTATGGTGCATTCAAATAAATTCCTATGTTCTGTCTCTTAGCTCTTTGCCTCAGTATCAGTAGATGAATCTTAAAATCCCAAGAATGCCTGTTGTTGAGATCTGGCCATTAAGTAAGAGATAATGCACGGCTAGCTATGCATTAAACTATTTTAATGCACGACGTGGAGGCCAAGACCCACCCGACGTGAAGCCCATTAAAATCATTTAATGTGCATTATCCCGCTTAAACCATGGTCATTATCTAGCATTGACAAGTTAAAGCTGTTAATTATATTTTCAGCGTAATATTTGGCCGGAAAGGTACAAATGACAGTTATTTTGTCAGTTATATCTCGTTAGCTCTAGCATTCTGCCCGCTTCAAATCAGATTCAAAGATGAAATAGTGCAGTAAGATCACATTTATTTGACTGAATTATAGCATTTCATTTTATATAGCATTTTCATTAATTTCAGTGTGATTATATATAGAGAGAGAGAGAGATGAGACAAAGTTGTGTGTGCGTTATCTGCGTCTGCGTGTCTCTCTACAAACAATAAAGCTGTATTTAGTTACTTCAAAAGCAGCGATTTTACCACCTCGTTGCTGAGGAATATGAAAAAGAACGCATGTCACACCTGGCTACCAGTAGTTGCTCGCATAAAATTCAAGGCTTATGTTTGCCTACAAAACCACCACTGGCTCTGCACCCATTTACCTAAATTCATTACTTCAGAGTTATGTGCCCTCTAGAAGTTTGCGTTCTGCAAGTGAACGACGCATTATTGTGCCATCTCAAAGTGGCACAAAATCACTTCCACAGACTTTTTCCCTCCTGGTGGAATGACCTGCCCAACTCAATCAGAGGCACTGAGCCTTACCTCTTCAAGAAATGACTAAAAACACATCTGTTCCAGCTTTATTTGACCCTCTAACTCGAGCACTTTCTATTCTATTTAATTCGACTATTCTATTTTATCTTCTTTTTTTATTTAAAAAAAAAACACTAGCTTTCTATTTTTTTCTATTCTATCTACTTGTTTTTCTTTGTGTGTGTGTGTGTGTTTATATTGTTCCTCTTTTGTTAGTTTTGACTGCTTTTATTGTCCTCATTTGTAAGTCGCTTTGGATAAAAGTGTCTGCTAAATGTAAATGAATATAATGTAGCGATCTAGTATTAAGGCTATTTAATTAATAAAAAGTCATGGGGCAGCGTTGACAACAAGTTTCTGTGTGCGCACCACACAATCTGCAATCTCCAACCTCTCTCTCATTAAAAAGGTATTTAAAATTCTTACATTTAATTTCGCATATGCTCCCTGCTCTCTCATATGCTCTCTCAGTTGCCTGTACCCAGGTGTTATGGTAGTTGATAATTATACTTTTTTTGATCAATTGTAAGTATACATGGCTGTTTGTTGCTCTATCACAGTGGCCCATGACGACCACAGCCGCTGTGCTTCGTTAGTGTGTGTAATGCTCAGTCATGGAGATGAGGGAGTGTTTTACGGCACTGATACTTATGTGGAGCTCAAGACCTTAACTAGCCTTTTCAGAGGAGACCGCTGTCCATCACTAGTGGGAAAGCCTAAACTTTTCTTCATACAGGTACATCCAGAATTTCTGCTGTCCTCTTATGTGTGTGCATTAAAATGAGTGAGTTTTTTTCTGGGTTGATGTTTATCATGAGATGGCTTGGAGTGCTTGTTTCCGCTCTTGAGATTTCCGCTGGTTGTGTTTATTTAGGCTTGTAGAGGTACAGAACTGGATCCTGGTGTGGAGGCTGACGGCTCCGATAATTCTATGAGGATTCCTGTGGAGGCAGACTTCCTCTATGCGTACTCTACGGCACCAGGTACAGATACACGCAAACCACACAAACACTTCCTGTGAGTATCAGATAAAATATTCACAAAAAGTTTGAGTTCAGTAAGATTTTTTTTAAAGCAGTTAATGCTTTTATTCAGCAAGGACACATTAAATTCATCAAAAGCAATAGTAAAGACAATTATAATGTTCTAAAACTTTTCTTTTTCAAATAAAAGCTGTTCTGTTGAACTTTATTAATCAAAGAATCTGGCAAAAATGTATCATTGTTTCCACTAGGGGTGTGCGATATATATCATCGGCGATAATATCGTAATTGTTGTTTTAACGATGTGCGATTTGACATTGAGTATTTTGCAGAAACCATTCAAAACACCCCTACAGAGCACACGCATACATTACGTGAAGTCCAGACTAGTGCACGTGCGCATATAGTGTGTTTTCTTTCACTGCATGATTCAATCTATTAAAATGCATTTAGAATGATCACAAATTCAAGATATGTGGACAGAAAATTTATATATTTATACCACTTCATATAGTTAATCAATTTCACACACGAAAGAGGCCTTTTTCCTCCAAAAATCAGCATAATTACATATAGATTTTTTTTACAACAGTTCAATAAACAAGAAGTTAATTAAGAGAAGGTTTAGACACCATATTTCCTGTTTCTGTGCTATTTCGACAACAAAAATAATTCCAAACAAAGCCACAACCCTGTTTTGCGTCTCTGAGCAACATGACGAATTCAACCGTTTAAATTCTTCGTTTCAATGACTCACTCATTAGCAGTCACTTGCTGCCACCTACTGGCGGTTTATTTCACATTTAAAGTGTCTTTTATTATTTAAATAATTTCAAACATTTTATGTTTAATATATCAAAACATTAATTATGCATTTGTAACTGCATGTTAAATGCATTCATGTCCTGCATTAAACAGTGGCTTCTGTGTTTCCTCTGCATTGCAAAAGATTAATTTTGTTGATACTGATTTAATTTGCTTGTTAACAGCCCAAATGTCTTATTATTCTATGTAAGAATTTGACTCAAAAGATAAGGGACACTTTTAGAAAAAATGGCTTTATAAAGGTAAAAATGCCCATAAAATTTAAAAATCTATTTAAACTTATTGGAAAAGATTTATTTCTATCAGTGTGAACTGACCACTGCACAGACTATGAAGAATATCAAAAACTTTAGGAATCAGCTGTCCACAGTAGTCCTTAAGATACCAGCACAATAACACACTCAACAAAATATCATCTAATTATCGTTGTCGATAAAATCCCAGAAAATATTGAGATATTTTTTTTTGTCAATATCACACACCCCTAGTTTCCACAGAAATATTAAGGAGCACCACTGTTTTCAGCGTTGATAATAAGAAATGCTTCTTGGACCAAATCAGCATATTAGAATGATTTCCAAAGGATCATATGACACTGAAAACTGGAGTAATGACCGGACTAAATTCAGCTTTGCCATCACAGGAATAAATTGCATTTTCAAATATCTGTTGACATACAAACAGTCATTAAATTTCAATAATATTTCACAATATTATTGTTTTTACTGTATTGTGTATAATTGTGGCTACTGATAGTATTTCTTTATTTATTTTTTATTTTAATAAAATTAATTACATGATGTGCTGTTTAATTAATCAATTACGATTGTCAAATATATGAGTATTTACTGAGAAAATCCTAATGAAGATCATTTTAATACTTTACATGTCAAGTCTTTTTTCATAATGGGGTTATTTTCCTCTGTCAGGTTACTACTCCTGGAGAAACACCATGACCGGTTCTTGGTTCATTCAGTCCCTTTGTGAAATGATGGCAAAGTATGGGAAAGCACTAGAGCTCATGCAGATCATGACCAGGGTCAACCATAAAGTGGCACTCGACTTTGAGTCAACCTCCAACCAGCCTGGCTTTGACGCTAAGAAACAAATCCCCTGCATTGTCTCGATGCTCACCAAAGAGATGTACTTCACTGCTTGAAGGGACAAGGGAACTATTAGAGCTTCTCCAGCTCTTCTGTAAATACCACAGGTATAGGATATAGATTTGGGGTTGAGTTTAAGACCCTTTTTTCACAGAAGCATTAGCTGGTCATACTCCGTTTGGAATTTCTCTGTCTCAGGACTGGTGTTGTGGTTCTTATTGGGATTTAAAATACTGTATGTGAAAGCAGGTACTCAGGTTTTTGTTCACGTTGTGACTATATAGCATTTTGCCTCTGGTTTTCTAATTAAAATCTTCTAATGAACAATCACCAGTGGCAGGAGAGGTTGGGATTTTTTAAATTACAGTAATCAGGGACTTTAATTGGCTGTTGCACTAGTTTGACCGTTGAAATGGGAATCGTAGTTGGGCATTAAATTGGCGCGATCATCTTAACTGAAGCAAAGCCAGTGTGCTAATTTAACGTGAAAAGCAAAGAACAACAATCAGAACTATTCCCAAGTGCCTGTCACTGAACCATGTGAACAGATTTTGGTGCAACTTCTGAAATGTCATGTACAGTTTCTATTAGGACACAATAAAGCATTTTTTTTAATTTTTTATCGGTGACATCTAGTCCATTCCTACAGAAAAAAGAAAAAAAAACACGTATGAAGCTATGACTTTACGTTGATGTCTAGGGGGTAAACAACCAAAAACTGGACTGGACTTGTCTGGAGTGCTCTTCAAGATGATTATGAATAGCATTAGTCACCTGAGAAAAATCACAGAATTCTTTCAGTTGAGGTCATGCATGCATTGTGTGTGAGAGATGTTCCTAATGTATGCATACATAAAAAAACATAACCGTTCATGTTTGTTGTACAATCATGTTTACTATACATATATGCTTTTTGCGTATAAACTAGTGTTTTTTCTATGTATTTATAGACTACAGCTCTGTAGTGCACTGGATGATAATACACATTTCACTGAGATTCTGAGAGTTGGTCTTTCATTAAGACAGACTGAGTATTGAGCATGTATTTAAAATATGCAGACATTTTAAAATATGCTTTATTAATCAACTGATGATTGGAGACTTATAGAAATGTATTTCTATAATATTTAGGCAGGTTGGGAAAATAATTTTTTTTATTTATAAAGTATATATATTTTTTGTCTATAAAGTGTGTAGGACACTGACAGTCAGTGAGACTAGTTTCTTGAATTTCAAGATAGGTGTTTGTATTTAGAAAGCTTGTCCAGGTGTATCAATATAGCCATAGGCATTAGGTGAGAGTGAGTGACAACAGAAGCCAGGAGCGGAGTTTCTCAGCCATTCATTCATACGTGCCTCATTACCTTTTCACTTTAATTCTTCCAAGCAATATGAAAATCGTTTTTGTGCTCTTCAGGTCATAGAGTAGTTCTTATGGTTAACATTGTATTGTAATGATGGAATCTTTTTACCCACATTATATATATTCATTCTATCATTCCCACTGTATAGGCATTTCTGTGAAATATAAACCAGAAATACTGCAGTTGCAGTATGCAATGCTCATATTTTTTTAAATACAGGCACTGGAATCATTACCAAAGTTAATAAACAGGAACCCAAACACTATTAAGAGAATGCCATCAGTTTATTTCTCTCTTCAACAACCACATGCTACAAATAACTTTTTGCACAGTTTACATGAACCAGAATACAATAAAGATGTACAAATATAAATAGATGACCTATATACAAGCGTTAATCTCCAGGAGAGAGTTACATTTGAGATGTACCGAGATTTCAAAGTGCTGTTAGTGGAGTATCAAGAACCAATTTGTGTGATCCAATGTCATTTCACTGTCAATTTCAGTGGAAATCATTTATTCAGATATGGAAAAGACCTCAAATATTTTAAACGCATGGTTTACCATAAAGGCATTGTGACTTACAATCAAGACCATAAATTTAAATAGTAAACACTGATAAATAGCCATTTACAGAAGTTTAATAGAAATCACTATATTTTAAAATAAGTTTTGATGAAAATATCTGCACATGGTTTACAAATCAGAAGCCTGTCAGCACTTTGTGGCATATGAATATCAGCTGACAGTCTGTTTTTCTGTTTTATATGATCTTGCAGGTGTGCTCTCAGTTATTAGACTCAAGGCATTCACTGGCCTAAGGCATTGGGGTGGTTCACGTCCAGTTGATGAATAGCAGGGCTCATGAAATGTTTGGTATGTGCTTCGCTGGCAGGACTATACTTCAGCTCTTTTGAGATGACGGTGGCACATCCAAGTGGTAGAAATGACAAAAGAACCAGCTACAATGGTCCTTCTCTCCCCCTTGCTCACCGTGTGAGTGATACAACAACATGACAGAACTGGAGCACCTCGTTCATAATCATCACCACATTGCAAGTATGCTGTAGTTCAGTCACTCTCAGTGTAGACGCCACCCCCCCCCCTCTCTTTGTTCACATTTTGATTTTAGCATAGAGCTGGTCAATCTGCTGTCTGAAGTGGTTTCTCAGCTCGGTTCTCTTTGCTTTCAGTGTTGGTGTGAGAAGTCCATTCTGAACAGAGAACATTTCCATGTGCAGGGCAATGTCCCTCACCTACACAAACACACACACACACACACAAGAGATTATAAATATATACAATCGTTTTAGTATGTTAATACTATATACCATAGCTTAATTTATAAGGTATAATACGAGATATTGTGCTCTAAAATATTCTTATATTTATTAATTAATTTTATAATTAAGCAATGTATTAATATTTGTAAAATCGATAAAATCTTACAATAGCATTATTACTAATTTGATAGTATTAACCCACTTTATTACATTATTCTAAACTAGTGTTGACCTGATTTCATTTTATTGTCCAACAGAGAGATAATGTATAATTAAAATGATGTAAATCTCTGTTGGGCAATAAAACGGAGTTAATATAGAAATTGTGGTCACGCATAAAACAATTATATTATGCTAAACTATGTTAGAATTAAAATATTATTGTCATTATATTGTAAGCAACAAAATGATATTTTTTACATTATAATTATTATTTTAAAAGGTTATTGGACAAATCAACCATATTTAGAAAAAAATTAAATATCATGAACATTCTTAGTGTTATTTATGAGTTAATGTTTTAAAAAAAGACCCTTGATAGTACTTCTGTATTTTGACATGTGGATCAGTATTCACAACCAATAAAACAGAATAACAAGAAACTAACAGATACATTTAGTAAAACATGAAGGTTTGTGATTTGTGCTAGACTTGTCAAGAAGTAAAAGAGTTGGTTTTGTATATTAACCTGTTCAAAGGACTTCAGTCCAGCTTCTTTCCCTAGCCGAATGATATCTTCCAGGATGGCATTTTTCAGTTCCTGGTTAAAACAATATCAGAAGTCAGGGATGGTACAAGTCCTCATATTTCAACAAATTAAAAATGTAAACATTGTCATCAAATGTGAATCCAAAGCCTCCAAATCCGAAGTGTTGTACCTTGCTTTTGCACATTTCAGTATAGGAGCCCTCAATGCCTCTTTTCTTTGCCCATCCAGGCAGAAAATCTGGATCAGGAACCAAAATGCCCACTAAACAAGCCTACAAAGAGACACAGGACGGGTTTACTCCACTGATCTATAATAGCACATACCCACACATATTAAAGCAAATCCACACTCTGATTCACTGCTATGTGGAAGTCACAGTCATTCAGTCCCGTCTCTCACCTGCAGACTGTCTCCATGTACAAAGACCTGAGCCACAGGGTCACTGTGGATGTAGATGTTCTCAATCTTCTCTGGAGCAATGTATTCACCCTGGGCCAGCTTAAAGATGTGTTTCTTCCTGTCTATAATCTTCAGAGTCCCATTCTAAAACAATAAATACTCAACTTCACTAACTAATTAAAAGAAGGGGGAAGGGTTCTGTTCTCTTAAAACGCAAGAATTAGTTTGAAAATATTTTCAAAATGTGCAACATTTTGGAAAGATTGTGCAAAAGTTAAATGCTTCACTTATCTACAGTTGTATTAACAGGAGCTGGTGAAGTTTCAAGTATGAGTTTCAGTGGACTCACAAGCATTAATATGTAAATTTTTCAAAAAATGTGGACATTATTTTTCTTAGAATGCATGGTGAGCATAAGAGACAAGACATTTACTCATAAGTTAAGGCCCTTTCACACAAAGAATGATAACCATAAAGATAACTATAACAACTATATTAGCGTGTGTTTATGCTGCAGTTATTTTGTCTGCTAATACAAATGCTTGAGTGCTTTAAAGTCCGGAGGATTCTATTTGGCTGTTATTGTTTTTTGTTCGTTTTTTTCCCATCGGCTGAAAAATCCTTCTGAAAATCATTTCAATGATATTGTTCATCTGTGTCATTATTGTTAAAACTGTGATATGGACTTCAAATATTTTTTTTCTTCTCAATATTGCTGTTTTTACTGCATTTTTGACCAACTTATACAGCTTAGGTGAGCATATGAGACTTTTCAAAAGAAAATTGTAAAGGGTGAAATGAATACTTAATATTGTTAGTGAGTCAGTAACTGGGTTGATGTCAGTTCATTTTCAAATTAATCTGATTCACTGAATCAAGTAGAAGATTTACAGAAATAAGGACACTGATTAAATTAGTGCTGAACTGGGAGACTAAAAAAAGTTACAAATGAGAATAAATAAGGAGCAGAAGCGCTAAGAGAAGATGTGAAATTTACTGGAAGCCATTTGCCGACATCTCCAGTGTGCAGCCAGCTGTCTTTATCTATGGCTTCTGAGGTTCGCTCGGTGTCCTTCAGGTAACCTTGAAACACATTTGGTCCTTTCACACACACCTGTGGAAAACACACACACCAGTCAATTGAGAGGTACACCATTAGCATTATTCCACAAATGTTGTCAATAGAGCTTAACTTATATTGAACCCAGAACATTCCTTTAAAATTCAATATTTTAACTGTTGACAAACCTCTCCCTCTCCATTTGCTGCAAAATAATTCATCTCAGCCACATCCACAAGCTTAACGAAGTTACAGGGCAGTGGTGCTCCCACATGACCTGAGAGCAGAGACCAGGAGAGTTTGTGTTACTGCACAGGCTGTTTATACTGTACATCATCCAAGGTGTGTCTGTTTGTTTTTATGTGTTAATACGTGTAGAGTACATTGACATTGTTTTACCTGCTGTCCAATCTCCAGGAAGTGACATAGTGCAGCCTGCGGTACACTCTGTCTGCCCATAACCCTCATAAAACTAAAAAATAATAATCAAAAAGACAAAAAAACAGTAACCTTAAAACCAGTTGTGGGAATACTGATTAGCTGGAGAACAGAGGGGGGTGTGTGTGTGTGTACCTGGCAGCCCAGCGCTGCTCGCAGGAAGGTAAGGACGGTGGGAGAGACCGGAGCGGCTCCTGTGATCATAAGCCTCACACATCCACCCAGACTGGCCTGTAGGGTCACAGGAGTCAGATTTATGTAGACATAGTAGCAGAAAATAGTTGTCACAGTTCAGTTTGGAGTGTTATGTTAATGCACAGTTTAGTTACAAAAAGGTTATAGAGTTAAATTAATTAACATTCGCATTTTATATCTGGGTGAGAGTTCTGAGCATAAGCAGAAAAACTCTGTAAGCTTCTTATATTTTTTAATCTATTTATAGCATGGCTCAATATTGTGATATTGTGGTGAAAGAAAAAAAAACTTCAAATAAATGCTGTTCTTTTGAACTTTCTATAAAAGAATCCTGAAGAACAATGTATCACTTTCCACAAAAATAATACACAATAGTACAATGGTTTTCATGAGAAAATTTTTTTCTTGAGCAGCAAATCAGCATGTTAGAATGATTTCTGAAGGATCGTGTTATACTGAAGAATTCAGCTCTGCCATCACAGGAATAAATGACATTTTAAAATATATTCAAATAGAAAATGTCATTTATTTTCAGTTGTAATAATATTTCATAATATACCTTTATTTTTGATTAAATAAATGCAGACTTGGTGAGCATGGGCAGGGCCGGATTTACGCATAGGCATTCTATGCACGTGCCTATGCTTGCTGTCCAGGGGGGGCCCAAACACAATAAAGATATATATATTTTTTTGTTATACTATGTGATATCTACAATAATAAAATAACCAAAACCCCAGAAGACATCGAACAAATAATTATAACAAACAATAGGGTAAAAAATGACAAAACTATTTCCATGTCTTCCACCTTTTTTATGTACAGAAAATAGCTTTTCTTCTCCCCTTCTCTCCCACAGACGAACACAGTACAGACACACACTCGCGCAAACACGCGGAGACGCTGACAGAAACTTTTTGGCAGTGCTGCCCCACAAATTTATCAATAAAATCGTTTCCCAGCTGAAAAGCTACATGACATTTCTCAGTAGCGAGGTTCTTGAAGCAGTTAAACTTAAAGATTCGCTATTAGTAGACGCTGCTGCTGAACACTGCTGAGAGACACACAGGGCGAAAAAGGTATTCAAATGAATTAATCCTATCTCTCTCTCTCTCTCTAATAAACGGTATTAGAATGCATTAATAACTGCATTAGCCTGCATACCAATGGCTCAAGCCTCTGTTATTAGCCCTAAAATGACGTTTTGGAATTTGCAAAGGAAGGTTTTGGATGAGGTGCGTAAAAAAATAGCTAGTTCAACACACACGAGATTTCAGGACGGAAACACGTCAGATGTCTTGAAACAAATCATCTGAACAATTGATGTGTGATTGTGACTCCAGGTCGTTAAAATTATTAGAGAAATAATGCACTCCCGAAGTGGTTATGTGGCCACGATGCCGCGCCTATTAATGGAATGGTCTTTCTCAGTTCTCAAACAAATTAAGAACTAGTCTACATTCGATTTTTATTGACTGAACGCAAGCGCTTATTCCTATAGAAAACACTGTAACGGTTTCCACTGATTAAGAATTATTTTGGTTTGCTTTGGGGTGGTAATATTAGGCCTATTATATTAATAGGGAAGGGGGGCCCAAAAATATGTTTTGCCTATGTCACGAAACGAGGTAAATCCGGTTCTGAGCATGGGAAACTTTTTCAAAAACTTGACAAAACACCAAGAATGCTAACCGATAACTATAAATGTAACTATAAACAATATAAGTTCCATTCACACCAACATACAACATTCTGTTTAGTATAAGCAAACTCTGCAGCTATGTCATCTGCCACTTTAAATGCTTGGGTGAATTCTGATTGGCTATCAATGTTTTTTTTATTGTTCATCAGCTAAAAAACTCATTCTGAAAATGATTCCAACAATATTGTTCCTTTGCATCCGTATTGTTATAGTTGTGGTGTAGACATCCATGTTCTCATGGAAATAGAATGATCTTTAAACTTTACATTCATAGTTATCGTCCTTGGTGTGAATGAGCCCTTTCTTTATAAATGTCAGACAGTTGAATGCTGAGTATTTTGTAATTTGTGTGTTGCTAGGCAACAGAGTCTTTATAGGGGCTCATCTGATTGTTCTGTCCTTGGGCTCTACACACTCTTTCTCCATTTCATCTGGTTACCTGCACTTTGCTGAAGATCAGTTTATCCCACATGCTATCCTTCCTGACAACTCCACTTTTAAGCTCCGCCTCTTTCCTGCTGGAGGCAAAATCCAGAAGCCATCTTTTGAGAGGAGTGTTTGCCTGTCCGAAGATCTTAATGCAAACACACAAATGTATAATGAGCAAAGATCACCGAGTGTATTTAAGTACAGACTTCAATGCAAACAGTTCATGTGTGTATAACTTAACAGATGTACCTTATCAAACATGCGGTTGAGTAGTCTGGGCACTACAGGGAATATAGTGGGTTTAAGAGTCTTCAAATCATCCATCAACAGACGGATATCACCCTGAAAATATCCAATCCTGGCCCCGTGGACCAAAAGCACACCCTACATACACAAAAATCAATTATGCAACAAGAATATAATGCCAGTTAATTTCTATATAGGTACAAATACAGTCAAGAAATTGTCATATCATATATTTAAAGTAATAGTTCACCCAAAAATGAACGTTTGCTGAAAATGTACTCATCCTCAGACCATCCAAGATGTAGATGAGTTTCTTTCTTCATTGGAACAGATTTAGAATATCTTGCTCACCCATGGATCCTCTGGGTGCATCAGAATGAGAGTTCAAACAGCTGATGGAAAGTGTAGCCCATCAATTAACATGTTATGAAGTGAAAAGCTGTCTGTTTGTAAGAAACAAATCCATCATTTAGGCATTTTAACTCTTGCCAAAACACCAGTACATAATGGATAATAACAATCCAACAGTGAAAAAGTTCATACTCTGTTGTCTTCTCACATCAAAATCAAATCAACAAACATATGTGTTTAGAACTATTTTGGACTGTTTTTGACTGTAAATGCTGCTTGATCTGTGCATTTTCTCCCCTGATTCAGAGGAGTTGACTTTTTCACTGGAGGAAGCATTACAGATTGAGGACTCTGCCGGAAGCGATTAAAAATGTCTTACTGATGGATTTGTTTCTTACAAACACACCACTTTTCACTTTACAGGACATTAATTAATGGATTGGAGTTATGTGGATTACTTTTGGATTATTATGATGCTTTTATCAACTGTTTGGACTCCCTTCTGCAGCACCAATTTACTGCCAAGAGGATCCATGTGAGTAGTGAATTGCAATGCAAATTTCCCAAATCTGTCTAATGCAGAAAACAAATTCATCTACATCTCGATGGGCTAAGAGTGAGTACATTTTCAGGAAATTTGAGTTTTGGGGTGAACTGTACCTTTAACCAAAACATCCCTCAAAAATGAAATATTAAAGCAATAGTTCACACAAAAAATTATAATTCTGTCATTGTTTACTCACCCCCATGCTGTTCCAAACTTGTATGAATTTCTTTCTTATGCCGAGCAGAACATTTTGAAGACTGTGGGTAACCAGTTGACAGTAGCAATTTAATTCCATAGTATTTTTTTTTCCCCATACAATGGAAGTCAACGGTAACCAAAACTGTTAGTTCAAAATATTCCTTTTTTTTGTGTACAGCAGAAGAAATAAACTTTTGGAAAGACATGATGGTGAGTAAATAAAAATTGTATATATTTACATTTACATTTAGTCATTTAGCAGACGCTTTTATCCAAAGCAACTTACAAAATCAACAAAAGAGCAATTATATGCAAGTGCTATAACAAGTCTTAGTTAGCTTAAAGCAGTACATGTAGCAAGGTTTGTTTTTGAATTATATAATAAATAAAAAGAAAACAGATAGAATAGAAAAAGAATAGAGCAAGCTAGTGTTAGAGGCCTTTTTTGCTTTTGTTAATTGTATAATAAATAAAAAGAAAACAAATAGATAGAATTAAAAAAGATTAGAAAAGCTAGTGTTAGTTTTTTTTTTTTAAGAAAACAAGCTGTAAATGAATAGAGTGCAAGTCTAAAAGGGACAAGTTTTTTTTGCTAGAGATAGAGGGTCAAATAAAGATGGAAGAGATGTGCCGATTCTTGAAGATGGCTAAGGACTTGCTCGGATTGTGTTGGGCAGGTCATTCCACCAGGAATGACCTGCCCACTTTAAAAGTTTGTGAAAGGGATTTTGTGCCTCTTTTGAATGGCACAATAAAGCGACGTTCACTTGCAGAATGCAAGCTTCTAGAGGGCACATAGCCCACAGCATTCAGTCATTAATTACTCACCCTCATGTTGTTTCAAACCTGTAAGACCTTTGTTCATCTTCGGAGTAATCACGAAAAGAATTGTCAGTTTTAGGGTGAAAAAGATCCTTTAAGTTCACCGCAAACTAAGTTTGTTACAAACTGTATAGAACATATATTAAACAACTGTTTAATAAAGGTGTGCATGCATAATACATACCGCGACCACTCTCTCAAACATGTGTGCTAGTGGTAGGTAAGAAATGTGAATGTCTGTCTGGTTGAGCATGCAGTGAAACTGTAAAAACACACACACACACACACACACACACACATGTGCAGTGTGTAATACAGCGTACCTCTACTACTCTTTCAAACATATGCGCTAGTGGTAAGAAGGAGATGAGAACATCTTGAGGACTAGGTTTCAGCAACCCCTAATCACACACATATACACATAAACATATACAAACACATCAACACAGGACAGGAAACAGATAATTAAATGAGGAAATGAGGCACAAGAAGAGGTGAACATAACAGAAAGACATAACTTGATTTGAAGAAAACATTTACTAACATGTATTAACTGACAAACAAAATGAAGGAAAGATGCTCCTAAAAACTTCACAGATGTGATCTGTCATTTAAATCACACTGGTTGTCATTTTTGCTCGTTTTCCAAGAAATACTTCACTACAATTTAGTTTTTACATTTATAACACATGCTTTAAAACATTTTTGGCTTACCTCTGTAACTTTAATGAAAGCAGAACAATTGGAAACAACGTTTCCATGTGTGATCATTGCTCCCTTTGGACTTCCTGTTGGGAAAAAAAACATATTCATTTTATTATCTGAGTTGGAGCACTAAAAATGCCAAAATATGACAGGATATGATGAGGCAACATCTGAAAGAGACAAATATGTGTTCTATGTGTATTGTTTGTAAAAGAAAAAAAGGAAAGAAATTGGACAGACAAAATTTACATTTACATTGTAAATTGTAATTACAAACCAGTAGAATTTTCTTCTTTTCCTGTCAATTTCTGAATAATTTCTTAGTTTTTCTTTTTAAATTAATGAAAATTAATTGGGACTAGGGTTGTCCAACTCCAAAATGACAACAACAACAAAAACCTCATAAATGTATCATAACAATTGTTCTGTATGACTCAGGTGCTATAAGTCTTCTAAAGCCTTATAAAGGAATAGTCATTATTCACTGAAAATCTTGAAATTCACTCTAGTTCTCCTTGGCACATTCAGTTGATCCAGTTCATAAAACCAGTCTGAATGATTTGCTCATGAATCAAACTGATCCGTTTCTCAAGTACAAATCAAATACTCAATAATTATTTTAGCCACATTTGCATATATTTTGTTCTCTTTCATTAAAAAGAATAAGAATGGATTAAAGTGTTAACTACAAAATAATTATGTCTATTTAATCACACTTAAATAGTTAAATACATATATAAACACTTTTACCTGTAGTTCCACTTGTGAAGCAAATCAGTGCCAGGTCCTCTGGTTTAGGTGGCTGGAAATAAAATCAAAACTAAGATTCATTAAATTACCATGAAGCAAAAACAACAACAACAACAATAATAAAAAACAATAATAACAATACAATTATTATTATTATTATTACATCTTCAAAACATAACAGCCTAAGTTTTACTCACAATGGGTGTCTTGTAGTTCGCTTTGCCAATAGCCTGCCAAAAGAAAGACTTCATTTAGTGAAGCACAAATACAAGATTAATGGGATCACTGCTTACCAAGGGTGTGTTTGTTTGTTTTTGTGTGTGTGTGTATAATCAAACCTCCAGCTCCTTGAGGCTCAGGATCTCAATGCCTTTCTGTTGTGCTTGTGCAGTCAGTTCACTGTCAAAGTTCTCCATGATCACTATGGTTGTGATGCTGTGTTTCCGGCCAGACACACAGTCCAGGATCAGACGAGCCTTATCCGCGATGTCACAGATCACAGTGGAGATGGTGGCTACAACAAAGGCTCTGTTACAAATTTCTCACAATTTCAACAACAGGTCACAATGTCAACACAATTTCCATCTTCTTTAAAATCTTCAAATGAAATTAAAAATAGTTCTGGTAATTAATTAAATACTTAAATGTGATTAAATATGAAGCACTTTAAAATAATTTATATAATATCAAGTTCAGTCTGAATGGCGCATGGCTGATAGATTCTTTAGATGCAAAAGTCTAGAAATCAAAGCATGAATGTACATGTTTGAATGTTGACTGGCCTCTGCTGATGCAATCAGATTCGATTAGCCAATCAAATTGCTTGCTGAACTTTTAAATAGCCTGGTTCAGTGTTCGCTGTAAGCTGGCCCTGCAGCGTTCTTATCAGAGTTCCTCTAAAACCCTCCACCTCCCCAAGCTCCACCTGTCTAGATCTGCTATGGGATGTATGCTCTGCAGTAGCAGTGTGCATAGTTGATCTAGCCATCCGAGACCTAGTACATTAATATTGTCATATCCATTATCATGCTAAAACTATTCCAAGAGTTCTCATGATTGAAATAGGATTACTAATGCTCTAATTAATAGGATTTTCTATTACAGTGAACAAAACACTTTTCTGGAATAGGACACAAAAATGGTGCTACATACTATTTTGAAAGTCCTCACTAAAAATATTTTATTTTTTCTAGTATTTATTTGCAGAATTAAAAAATTAATATAAGGGAAATAGAAAACTATTGCACAGAATTGGGAAAAAATGCTGTGTGCTTGCTCACCTTTGTCAATGATATAGCTGATGGCCTCTGTTCCAAGTGTATCATACAGTGGCACTGCCACCAGTGAATATGTGTAACATGCCAGCTCTGAAATCGTCCACTGCAGAAATGTGCACAAAACTCAATCAGTTGTGGAATGTACATACTTGGTTATCTTATATAGAATTAATATAAAATAAACAAAACAGAATTACAAAGTGTTGCCACACCTACTGTATAATAAGCAAAGCTATCAATGTAGCAATCAAGCCTAATCGAAGTCCATCAATGTGTAATCAAAGTAATTACATGATATTTTGATCATCAAAACCAGCTTCAGATATCTGTGTCTGTGTGCATGTGATTACCTCTGGCCTGTTCTGTGCAAAGATGCCAATGTATTTGTCTCCTGTTTGACTGTGACCTCTGTGGAGTAATGCTGAACCTGCAAACTCTGCCCTGTCTGCTACCTACACACATGAACAGCATACGAAAATACATAACTTACTCAAATGCACAGCTATATCTGATAAAATACAAATGAGACAGGGTTCAATAAACATACAGAGAAAAAAGGCTAAACTAGTTGTGGAATAAGGTTTCAAATCAATTTTGCTCTATAGAAATCTTACCTCTTTATATGAAAGCCATTTATATGGCTTGCCCGGTTGACGTGATCCCAAACAAGGACCATTATCTATTAAAAATAAAACACAAAAATGTAAAGATATCACACATGATGAAAAAACTTTAAAATAACAAGGGCTTCTTTTTTGGGTGAACTACTGGTGATTATCTTAACGACTTTGAGGCAAACAGCTATTTGACTTACTTGACACTTGTAGTCCTCGTAAGAAAAACTCATACATTGTCTGAGCGTCTTTGTAGTAGTATGTCATGTATGTGTCACTGTCCTGTAGAATAGACCGACGAGCATATCCACTACCCTGAAAAACAAAACCAAAAATCTATGGTTTTGATAAAAATATAAAAAAGACTAGGCCATTAACAGCAGAGGGAAGGAAGACTTCATGCTAAAGGAATTTACAGATGGTCGCTGCACAGTGGATCTGACTGGCTTTAAAGCTGCTGCCAACATGCTTCAGGGTGTTACCATAGCAAATATACAAGAAATGGTGAGAGTACACAAACTCTTTCAGGCAAAGACAGAGACAGAGATCAAGGACATGCATCTACAATTATACTTGTCTGGGTGAAAGAAGTTGTAATTATTTGTATCCAAATCCAAGTTACATTCTGTGCACTTGTGTACATACACATATACACACAAAACTGCTATACATATAAAAAAGTGTGTGATGACAGAACAAGACATAGAGGAATGTGATGAAAAGACCACTCTAAAAATAAGTGTTTTCAACACACATACACTACAATTCAACTGTTTTTGGCAAGTTAGTTTTTATGTTTTTTAAAGGAGTCTCTTATGCTCACCAAGTCTGTATTTATTTGATGAAAATACAGTAAAAACTGTAATATTGTGAAATATTATTATAATTTATTTATTTATTTCCCTATGGCTCAAATAGTAGAGCATGGCACTAGCAATGCCAGGGTCATGGGTTCGATTCCCAGAGAAAACAAGAACTGATCAAATGCAAACTATACCTTAAATGCAGTGTCGCTTTGGATAAAAGTGTCTGCCAAAGGCATAAATGAAAATGTATTTTTATATATTTCAGTCAACAGTGGGACATTATCCTTCAGAAATCATTCTAATCATCATCAGTATTAAAAGTGTTAAAAATAGTTATGCTGCTTAATGTTTTTCTGGAAACCCCTAAAACGTTATTTAAATTTGTTTTTATTAATTTATCGACACAGTAGTTAGTTATTTTGGATTCTTTGATTTTGAAAGAAAGCTCAAAAGAACAGCATTTACAGAAACCTTTTTTTTACCATAAATGTGTCCTTGCCGAATAAAAGTATTATTTTCAAATGATAGTGTATACACTTTTTTAAGCTTTTCTTTTACTGGCAGGAAGTAGACGTAGTCATTAAAAAAAACCTTGCTATGTGTACTGTGCTAGACTAACTGAGATTTGTCTGATTGTTTCGGTCTCATACATTTGTAAGTCGTCTTGGATAAAGGCGTCTGCTAAATGATTAAATGTAAATATAAATGATAAAAAACACAAAATGCACTGTCCCAAGAAACAGCAAACATTTTCTGTACTAAAACCTAATTGCATGCATGTCTGAGGAAACAGATGGTTAACTCAGGAAAGAGTTCATAGATGCATACAAAAAGACAGTTTTGTGACATACAGCTGGTAACCTTTTCACATGCTGGGGTAAACACAGAGGAAGCCACAGTCTGCACTGCTGAACAGCTTCTTACAGGAAGTTTGAAAATAATCACTGTGGCATCAGATGACTTCACCCTTTCACCTCTAAAATGCATTCAAAGGTCTTTGACTGAAACATGTTTAATAAATTTGAATGTGTTTAACAAAGTTTTGCAAGCTATGATGGCGTACACGACTTCTTATGACCTTGGTGGATTTGCAAGCATGGCTGCTAAGCAACTGTTGGAAACGTACTCGGTTACTAACTTAACCTCGGTTCCCTGAGATACGGGAACGAGTACTGCGTCTTGCTAGACGCATATGGGAAAAAGCCTTTTTTTCACGGCCATTGGTTCGAGCAGTGTATTAAAGGGGTCATATGATGCTATTTTAAAAGAACAGTATTTTGTGTATTTGGTGTAAACAGAATATGTTGACATGTTTTAATGTTCAAAAAACACATTCTTTTCAAATACTGTACATTATTGTAAGTCCTCTATGCCCCGCCTCTCTCAAACGCTTCGTTTTCTACAAAGTCCCTCCTTCCGACAAGCGCAGTCTGCTCTGATTAGCCAGCTGACCCAGCGCATTGTGATTGGCCGAACACCGCAAGCACTCGTCGGAAATGTAACGCCCCTTACCATAATCGCAAGCTTCATCTTTCAAAATAAATGTAAAGACAGAGCCTGAAAGGGGAACAGAGTCTCGTGACAGACACAGTGATGAATCTGGTATGTGTTTGCAGTACACAAGCTATGGTTTAAGACAGCTGACTCCACTGTGATGTGACCCCCCTCTCTCTCTCGCTCGCTGCGCGCACACACACAAACGCTCTCTATCTCGCTCTGCGCTGCCTCGTCTCTCTCTCTCTCTCTCTCGCGTGCGCACGCACACACGCACACACACACCGCCTCTATATCTCTCTCTCTATCTCGAGGCGCACCGCACACACGCACCACACAACACAACCAACCTCTCTCTCTCTCTCTCTCTCACGACACACACACACACACACACACACACAAACACCTCTCTCTCGCGCTCTCGCTCACACGCACGCGCACACACACACACACGATGCGCAAAACTCCGAATTTGAACAGTCAATAGTAAATACTTAAAACTAATAACAAAACAGTAGCTGATTCATAAGCGCCAGATTGTCATAGCAAAGTCCAAATTACTCCTCTCCTAGGTTCACGAAATGGGACGTCCATAAAATGCATTGATGTTCTGTTGTAAGTAATCTTAAAGATTCCTAAATGCGTTTACTTTCGCAAGGCCAAATAAAGTGCTTTTGCTTTTACACTGAAACACACAGGGTGTATAGAGACTGTACGAGTGCGTTGGTTGCTGTTACAGTACTAAATCACCTTAGAGTGTCAGTTACTACAAGGGATGCCCAGTGACCCAGAGAGTAATGAAACAGACAGTTGTATCTCAGTTTTATCGATTTACTCTGTTAGATGCTGAGTATCAAGAAATCCACTCCATATACTCACATACTCATGATTTAAGGAGATCACATAAGTGCAAATAAAATGTCCAAATAAGGAGCATAGGCCTACACAAATAATAACTGAAACAAATATTTACAACAGATTTAGATCTCAAGGATACACAATCTTGCAATTATGCAGGGAAAAACAATGAGTACAACAGTCCTGGTTGATTTTCAGTCGCGGGGAATATTCAGATGTAACTGTGAACTTGGGAGCTGAGCTGTAGTCTCGGGTCCACTGATGCACAATATCCGATGAGAATAAATGCAAAGGTCCACAAAATGTCTATGAATGTTTGTTACTGCAAACGGATCTTGTTCGTGTGGTGTGTATAATTCTTGAGTGTGGTTCTACAATACACAAATGAAGCTAATTAGTAACAGAAAGAACAAAATGTGCAATTAATGCTAACAGCTCAAAGGAAAATTGCTGCATCACAGACAGCTCCGTAATGGCGATCGTACTTGTCACAATTAGCACAATACTTCACATAATAAACAATCATACTTTTGTATAAAACTGAAAATATAACTTAACAGCAGTATATCAATGAAAACCATATGACCAGTTAAAATAACACTCACGGTCTTCAATGACGCACATTCAAAATCCTCGTGAGGCAAACTTCAGCGAGAGATTATTAACGGGAACGCACCATCAGCCGTCGATCAAGATCACAAATATTCTCCCTACAGTTCTCAACGTGAAATCGCTGCAGGTTGACATCTTATTTCGGATTAATTCACGAATTTCATTTGCGGCAGCGGGACCTTCTCCTCTCTCCGTCACGACTGAACTTCAGTCATCTCACTTCCCATACTCTCGCGCAGTCTCTGGATAAACCACGCCTACTCAATGAAATTAAATGACCAATCTGGCCGCTGTAAAGCCCTTTTAATATAACACAAACTGAACATGGGCTTTTTTACAGCCGCCCCCAAATTTGGTATGCAAATTTGACAGTTGTATTGTTTATGATATACTCTATGAATCTGGGGGCAACGTTGGCAATTCAATCAACTTAGCCACTGGTCTGGTGTATGTATGATCTTTCATTTTGACCACTGCTGTTCTGACTCTCCCATCTGAACTGGGAATGACAGAAGAAACTGTGCCTACTCTCCAGAGCGCTCTCGGAATCTGCTCATCAACAATGAGTACAACAGTACCGATTGCAATGTTCTCCTTTTCATGGTACCATTTCTGCCGTGACTGTAAAGTGTGCAAGAAATCACGGACAAAATGTTTCCAAAAATGATCGCTTAGAACCTGACTATGTCTCCATCATTTTTTACTGAGTAGCTCAATATCTGGATAGACAACCAGAGGCAACGAGGAGTCAGGCCGCCCCATCAACAAGGAATTTGGCATTACTGGATCTGGGTCTGCCACATCACTTGAGACGTAACCCAAAGGTCGAGAATTAAGCACACTCTCAACTTCTATCAAGATGGTTCTTAATACCTCTTCAGTAATAGTTTGAGCGCCTAAGGTGGTACGTAAGGCTGTCTTCACAGATCTCACCTCTCTTTCCCAAGATCCACCAAAATGAGGCGCACTGGGAGGATTAAACCGAAAACTGATTTGTTCCTTTGCTAGCTGCTCTCTAAGGCTGGGCTGAAGCTGATAGAAGGAGTCTTCCAGCTCTTTGCTTCCACCTTTGAAATTTGTTCCTTGATCGGAAAGGAGCTCATAGGGTTTCCCTCTCCGAGCAATGAACCGCCTAAGAGACAGCAGGAATGAATCTCCATCCATGTGATCCAGCAAGTCAAGATGTACAGCTCGAGTTGTGAGGCATTTATATATTATACCCCATCTCTTCTCCATGCGGCGGCCCACCTTTACTACTAATGGTCCAAAACAATCTACTCCCATAGAATAAAAGGGGGGTTTGAATAACCGCAGGTTCGAAGGAGGTAGGTCTGACATCCTTGGAATCATCGGCTTGCCTCTCCACTTTGCACAATCTAGACAGTTACGCTGATGCTTCTTTATCGCTTCTCTTCCCCGCAAAATCCAGAACTTGCGCCTTAACTCGGCATACACTCGTCCAGTTCCTGGATGGTGTAGTTGGTCATCGTAATGCTTTATTAAGAGCTTCACTACTGGATTGTTTGGAGATAGAACTATAGGGTGTAGGACATCATCACTCAAGTCATCGCACCTGCGAAGTCGTCCTCCTACTCTAATCAAATCCAATTTTCTGTCATACTCTGGAGCCAGCTTAATGAGTCGGCTGCGTACAGGAATGTCTTTTCCTCCCTTGAGCAGAGCAAATTCCTCGGGAAAGTCCTGCTTCTGACATTGTCTCAAAATAGACAACTCGGCTTTCTCAAAATCATCTGCAGTAGGCGAATCTGTGCCATCCGCCGCCCCGTGAAGGGATCGCGCTGTAGCTTCTTGAAATTCTCGATAACTACTGAATTGAAGGGCCTCAGGTACAACATCTTCAGTCTCAGTTAACGATCCGCAAAATGTGGATTTCTTAAGTTCTTCAGGAACTTCTTTAGGAACCTGACCTTCTGGTGTCTTAGGCCAACAGCTACTAGATTGCATCAAGAAGGCTGGACCTCGTTTCCATCGCGTGTCTCCCGCTAGCTGAGCCAATGACAACCCGCGTGTGATATCATCGGCAGGATTGATTGCGGAGTCAACATAATGCCAAGATCCAGGATCAGACCATTCTTGAATTTCAGTGACTCTGACTCCTACGAATACCTTGTATCTGCAAGAATCAGAATACAGCCAAGCAAGAACTGTGGTCGAGTCAGACCAGTATACAACCTGACGGATGTCTACGGTCAGTTCTTTCTTCAAGACGTCTCCTAGCTGCACTCCTGTTAATGCAGCACAGAGCTCCAAACGAGCAATGGAGATCTGTTTCTTCGGAGCTACTCTCGACCTTGCAGCCACAAAGGCTACCTGTACCTTACCCCGATCGTCTTCAGAACACAGGTACGCTACTGAACAGTAAGCTTTTTCAGAAGCGTCACAAAACACATGAACACTTCGACTCTTGACAGGGTACTGCCGGCTGGAACTGTAGCATCTTGGCAGACAGATTTGAGACAAGTGTGGGAGCTCGCTCTCCCACTGATGCCAGCTGGCTAGCAGATTCACAGGTAAATTGGGGTCATCCCATTCCCGTCTTTTGTCCCATAACCACTGGACAATGATTTTTGCTCTTGTGGTATACGGAATGAGATACCCAAGGGGATCGTAAAGCTTGGCTAAAGTGCGATAGATCTTTTGCATGGTAACATCACCATCTTCTCTCTGGTAAGGTTTGTACCCCAAGGTGTCAAATCTACAGTGCCATATCAATCCAAGGGCATTCTCCTGAGGGTTAGCCGTTTCTTGGGTGAGCCAAATCTCACTACTGTTAGACTTTAACTCAGCAGGAAAGTGGTGAATAACTTCAGTGATGTTGCTGGCCCACTGCCTCAACTCGAACCCGCCCTCCATGAGATGACATTGCAGCCCTTTTGCCAGCTTTCTTGCTTGAGCTTCAGTTGGGACACTCTTCAGACAATTGTCTACATAGAAGCTTCGTTCAACTGTTTGACGTACTTCATCGGTAGCCTCAAGATTTCTTTGCGCATGTGTCTGCAGTGCGTAAGTAGCACAACAGGGGCTACAAGTAGTCCCAAAAGGTAAAACTTCCCACTGGTATACTACTGCTGGTTCAGTGGTTTTGCCATGGCGCCACAGAAATCGGAGGAAGGGTTTGTCTTCATCAAGGAGACGGACTTGATGAAACATGCCCTTCACGTCACTGCAAAAAGCCACAGGATATTCTCGAAAGCGGAGGAGAACTCCCAATAGGCTTGAGCCTAAGGTAGGGCCTGGCAAAAGGTGCTCATTCAGGGACTGACCCTGATACTCGAAAGAGCAATTGAACACCATACGGTTCTTGTTGTTGTGGTGGACCATATGATGTGGAATGTACCACGATCTGGAACTCAAATCACACTCTGCAGATGTCATAGGAGTGACATAACCTGCCAGCAGCAGTTTCTGAATCTCTGACTCATAAGACGCAGCCTTCCTAGGATCTCCAGCGAGTTTCCGTTCAGTGCTGCATAACAGGGCCATGACCGCTTCTTTGGGGGCCTCCAAGGGAGGAAGCGATTCTTTCCAGAGTAGGGGCGTGGCGTACCGCTTTATACCATTTACATCAATCCTGATGGTCTTCTCCTCTAGGATGCGAATCGCCTCTGCATCTTGTCGAGATCGACTGACTACCTTCTCAGATCGAAAAGGAAGAGTATCCAGTTGCCAAAGCTTTTCAACCTGTCCAAACAGCTCAGCCTCAGGAGAGACACAAGAAATGAAGAGGCATTCTTGAGGCTGTAAGTAAGGCTTAAGAAGCCTCGATGGACCTTGTAATGTCCATCCAAGCTTTGTGTGAACTGCTGCTGGTCCTCCAGGGGGCCCCAATCTGACTGGCTCCACAGGCGTGATTAAGTGTGGATAGTCTGATCCAATAAGCACCAAGGGCTGTGCTCTGTTGACATCATGCAAAGGCAAATCTTGAAGATGGCGGTATCTCCTTTGCAAATTAGAGATAGGATAAGTATGCGGAACCAGATTTAACTCTTTAGCGGTGAATGCACCCTTAATCTGGTACGATCTGTCAGGGTACGAAACCGGAGCGATGGAGAAGGATACAGATCTTCCATGAATGGTATGCACCTCTTGTCTTACTGTACGAAGAGCGAGATCCTCCATTTCACCTTGAAGGCCCAGACGTTGAGCGGCTTCATTCAGCAAGATAGTTCGCTCAGATCCGTCGTCTAGCACAGCATAGGTTTCCAGTGACTTGCCACCATTCTGAATAATGACTCGACTTAACTTAAGCAGCACTTGCTTGCTACTCGTGGGCCGATCCAAATATAAGGTCTGAGCGGCGGGACTAACTGTGCTTGTGGGTTTCTCTGACACCTTGATGTTGCCTCTACTCTGTATATCTGTGCTGGCATTAACATCATGGAGAACATCGAGATGCCTTCTCTCACATCTTTTGCACTTTGCCTTCAATGTGCATTTGGATGATGAATGCCCTCGTCCACAGCGCCAACATCTGTTGCCTGTCCTAATCCAACTTTCAATCTGCTCCTTAGTTAAGAGTTTGAAGTTGGAGCACTGATTCATGTAGTGCTGAACTGTGTCACAGAACGGACAATACTTCTTAGGCTTCTCCTGTGGTCTGTCTGAGTCTGCTTGTCCAGCCTTCGGATTCTCTACTGCGTCTACTTTGTGCTCTCCGCCATGAAGAACAGTAGTCAGCTTTCGGGCACAAAGCCAGTTCGCTTGTCTTTGCGAGCACTGTACTTCTCATGCTCAGGATAGGCGCCATATTGGGTTCCTTCAACCTGCACACGAACCTCGTACTCTAGCCAGTCTGCGAAATCCAGCAGCGTTGGGATTGGAGTATGAAGAGGGTTAACAAATCTCTTAAAATTAGCTCTTAGGTCGTGTGGCAACTTAGCTAAGAGGCAAGAAACATGTGAGCCACACTTCAGTTCAGTCCAACCTGGGCTACCTAATTGATTCAACATCCCCACCAGTGCTCGGACACGAAGGGCAAATCCCTTGAAAGACTTCACATCCCCACTCCTGATATTGGGCCCGTCCATAAGGTTTGTAATCCTTTGTAATGCCAACTGATGTGGCTGCCCATACATATCAGTGAGCGCTCTCATTGTGTCAAAGAATGGAGTACGACTGTGACTATAGGAGTCAGCGACAAGCAAAGCATCTTCCAACTTAAGATGATCCAAAAGTATTTGGAACTTAAAGGACTCAGACGCGTCATCAGGAAGAACATTGTCCAATGCAAGCTTAAGCCGAGCGAATTCTCGGGGATCATCCCGACTGAAATCTGGGATTGTAGGAGTGGGCCCTCGATATTGCATCGGTGGAGGATGCAAAGGGCGATAACTCCCAGAATGGCCCAATGAATGGTAAGAACGATCAGGTGCACAAAACTGTCTATTATCTTCACTGCACTCTTGTCTCCCATCCCCTGGAGGATGATCAAAGCGATCAATCATATCATCTTCCTGTAAGGAACGCACTCTATCGCTTAAACGGCGATAGTAAGGATCTGTTGATGGTTGATAAGAAACATTACGAGAGGGCATACTGGGCCGCAACAAGGAAGCATCATCTCTTTGGCGATGACTAAGATCAGACGGACCACGTGTCCGTAATGGAACATTAGTATCATAGCCAAGAATATGGGGCGAATCATTCTTGCTATCATGTGGTGAGGTATATGAAGGAGTTGACATACCTGAACTAGACTGACTATCACTCCACCTGCCTACTCTCTTTAAACCGTCTGTAAGTTCCTCAATGAGATCTTGTTCGCAACCACGAACTGCAAGGCGGGATTCCTCTCCAGGTGGCACCAAAGGAGTATGTCCTGCTCGGCTAGGATTCCCATCATCCTGAAATGTCGCCTGCATACTAGTAGACTTTGGTGTTGATGACATCCCAGCTCCTCCTTCCAAAGGCTGCTGCACCGATACTGAAACCGGAGAAGCTAACACAGGAGAGTTAGCAACTATATCAGAGAGGCGTTGCATATCTTGTCTCATTTTCCTATTTTCCTCCCTCATTTCACGAATACAAGCAAGCATATCGGACTGTTCATCTTCGAACGTGAGCTGTTTCTGTGGATAACTAACTTCATAGTCATGCAAATGCGACGGCCGTCTTGTTGTTCTACGTGGGCGAGTAATCTCCGGCTTTAACGCCTCCTCTCTACGTCTGGACATCATAGCTAAGGTGGTTATAGTATCCGTCTCGAAGGACCATAAATGTATTAGAGACTGTACGAATGCGTTGGTTGCTGTTACGGTACTAAATCACCTTAGAGTGTCAGTTACTACAAGGGATGCCCAGTGACCCAGAGAGTAATGAAACAGACAGTTGTATCTCAGTTTTATCGATTTACTCTGTTAGATGCTGAGTATCAAGAAATCCACTCCATATACTCACATACTCATGATTTAAAGAGATCACATAAGTGCAAATAAAATGTCCAAATAAGGAGCATAGGCCTATGCAAATAATAACAAACAAATATTTACAACAGATTTAGATCTCAAGGATACACAATCTTGCAATTATGCAGGGAGAAACAATGAGTACAACAGTCCTGGTTGAATTTCAGTCGCTGGAAATATTCAGATGTAACTGTGAACTTGGGAGCTGAGCTGTAGTCTCGGGTCCACTGATGCACAATATCCAATGAGAATAAATGCAAAGGTCCACAAAATGTCTATGAATGTTTGTTACTGCAAACGGATCTTGCTCGTGTGGTGTGTATAATTCTTGAGTGTGGTTCTACAATACACAAATGAAGCTAATTAGTAACAGAAAGAACAAAATGTGCAATTAATGCTAACAGCTCAAAGGAAAATTGCTGCATCACAGACAGCTCCGTAATGGCGATCGTACTTGTCACAATTAGCACAATATTTCACATAATAAACAATCATACTTTAGTATAAAACTGAAAATATAACTTAACAGCAGTATATCAATGAAAACCATATGAACAGTTAAAATAACACTCACGGTCTTCAATGACGCACATTCAAAATCCTCGCGAGGCAAACTTCAGCGAGAGATTATTAACGGGAACGCACCATCAGCCGTCGATCAAGATCACAAATATTCTCCCTACAGTTCTCAACGTGAAATCGCTGCAGGTTGACATCTTATTTCGGATTAATTCACGACTTTCATTTGCGGCAGCGGGACCTTCTCCTCTCTCCGTCACGACTGAACTTCAGTCATCTCACTTCCCATACTCTCACGCAGTCTCTGGATAAACCACGCCTACTCAATGAAATTAAATGACCAATCTGGCCGCTGTAAAGCCCTTTTAATTATAACACAAACGGAAACACATAGGCTTTTTTACACAGCGTCTCCCTGATATGCTGCTTCAACACTAACTGCGGTTCCTGAAACCACGCCTTCCTTCTTTGCATGAACATTTGGACGGCGTTATGCAAATATTTCCACATAGTGAGGTAGATATGTGGGGGCATGTTGGAACGAGCCGTTTTAGGGGGGCGTGGCAGAGTCTTAACTTTGATAAAGAATATCTCTTTGGTTTTGAGACTTTAGTCTTTGCAACTTCAGGGATCTTATCTATGCACAATCAGCTTGTAACACTCCAAAAAGAAAGGAACACTTGAAATCGCATCATATGACCCCTTTAAAAAACGAACCAATGGCTAGGCAGCGGAGCTGCACGAGCCTATGGCGACGAAGCCGGCCAAGCCTGCCAAAGCCCGCCAGAATGGGCGGGGCATCTGGCTATATAAGTGGTCGTTCGCCACAGGATTCTCAGGTTACTTCGACTGAAGCGACGACTGAGTTGTGCAGCTACATAGCACGGCTAGCAACACAGTACTCGTTCCCGTATATCAGGGAAACGAGGTTACGTTAGTAACCGAGTACGTTCCCTTTCGATACTACACTCGTACTGCGTCTTGCTAGACGCATATGGGAACACAGTACAATCATGCCATGCTAATATAGTGGAACGACTAAAAGTATCAAACTTCCATAAGCAACCAATGCCCATAGAGAAGTTAACAACAACCCAAGGCTAAGACGGGCTGAGCTTCCTGAGGTCACACCCGGCCTGGTTAATCGTTCCAGAGTACTCCTGTAACTTCGATACCCAGGGGTCGAGAGCTAACAGGTGAACTAATGCCAGGGAGCTTGAGCGTGATATGGCCAAGGGCTCTCTGCCAGATCTGTTTACGCAGTGCATATCACTTCAAGCGGAAAAGACCCTGGGCTGCAAGTCCGGAACTTCCAGGTTATAAAACCCTGCGACTGTCGGATGGCAGGAGGCCAGCCCAGCCGACTCACAAATTATCCACAAGGGGGGGGGGGGGGGGACACACCACTGGACAATGCCAAGACGAGGCGATGCCTCTAGTCGAGTGGGCCCATACTCCAATGGGGGATTGGAGGCCCAAAGAAGAGCACGCTAGCGAGATGGAGTCTACTATCCATCTAGAGAGTCTTTGCTTCATGACCGGAAGCCCTTTGGTGCATTTACCGAAGCTGACAAAGAGTTGTTCTGACCGCCTATAGGGGGCGGAACGCTCAATATAGATTCTAAGAGCTCTGACTGGGCAGAGCAGAGATAACTCTCTGTCTTCTTCAGAGGGAGGAAGCACAGAGAGCACAACGACCTGTGCTCTGAATGGAGTGGAGAGCACCTATGGTACGTAACCATGCCTTGGTTTCAGGAAGACCTTAGAGTCGTTAAGCCCGAATTCCAGGCAGGCAGGGCTAATAAGAGAGTGCCTGCAGGTCCCCTATTCACTTACTGATGCCAGTGCTAGAAGCAGAGCAGTCTTCAAGTTCAAGTTCAAGTCTGCTTTATTGTCAATTCTTCCACATGTACAGCACATACACACAGAGAATTGAAATTGCGTTACTCTCAGACCCTTGGGGCATACAGATAACACTAAATACAGATTTAAATACAAAATACAACTATACAAATATACAAATAAAGTAAAATGTAAAAATATATATATAAAGCACAAGACATATGGAAGATAGAGTGCAAACCAGTAAAGTAAACAACAGTGCAGATATAGTGATTGTAGTGCAAAAAAAAAGATTTGTAGTGCAAAAGAGCTTATTCAGACTGAAAAAGACAGCGATAGCGACCGAATGTTGGCAGTCTGTAGCAGCTCGAAAGCAGGGCCCTTTAGGGCTCTCAGCACAGTGGGCAGATCCCATGAAGGGATGGTAGGGGGACGAGGCGGATTCAGCCTCCTGGCACCCCTTAGGAAGCGGATGACGGCGCTGTTTCTGCCCACCGATTGGCCCTCAATAGAGGCATGAGAGGCCGCTATAGCCGCCACATAGACTTTAAGCATGGATGGGGAGTGTCCCTTAACAGCAGCTCTTGTAGAAATGACAACACCTCTGCCAATTCAGAAGTGAGGGGGTCTTTGCCGCAGTTTAGACTCCAGGCGGAGAAAAAAGACCACTTTAAGACGTAGAGGCGTCTCATAGACGGGGCTCTAGCCTCCGAAATTGTGTTTAAGACTCGCTCTGGGAGGCTCGAAGGCTCCCGTCGAGCGGCCAGAGGTGCAGGGCCCATAGGTCGGGCCGAGGATGCCATATTGTTCCGTACGCTTGAGAGAGGAGATCCTGTCTCAGCGGAACAGACCAAGGGGCCGCTATCAACAGCTGAGTTAGCTCTGATAGCCACAGCTGGTTCATCCAAAGGGGGGCCACCAGAAGAACCTTTTTGTTCCCCTACTCACCTGATTACCTGTGGGATCAGAGCGATTGGGGGAAAAACATAAAGAAGGAGATTCTTCCAATCGTGGGTCAATGCGTCCCTGGTCTTTGAGAAATAAATTGAGCAGTGAGAGTTGTCTTCTGAGGCGAAGAGGTCCACCTCGGCCTCGCCGAAGATCTCCCAGATCCTCTGAACAGTCTGCGGATGGAGCGTCCACTCCCCTGAGGGTGACATTGCTCCTTGATAGCATGTCCGCTCCTTATTTCAATTTCAATCGGATTAGCACATGGTGTCCTTTTAGGACTGGCAGGAAGAATTGACAGGCTCGACATACTGCTAGCATTTCCAGGTAGTTGATGTGGAAGCCTTTTTCCCGCCTTCGACCAGTGGCCGAAAGTCGTATGCCCTCGCACAGCACCCCCAAACCTGAGTTGGAGGTGTCTGGGTGAACAACGTCCTCTGCCACGCCCTGTTCCATCCAGCGGGAGTTCTTCCAGGGGGCCAGGGCTGTTACACAGGCCTGACTCACCCTGATATGCAGGTGTCCGTGACGCCACGCCTGGGATGGAACCCGTGGTTTGCAGCCGCCATTAGGCCCAGCATCCTTTGAAATGCTTTGAGAGGGGGCGAGTGGTACCAATCTCAAAGGAGGTCGCCAGCCTCCATATGGCCAAAGCTCGTTCTGGCGTGACTACAGCTTTAATTTGAGCTGAGTCGAAGATCGTTCCCAGGAAAATTTGCCAATTTTTGGCAAAATTGACCCTGAGTCCCAAGCACTCCAGGTGGCTGAGGAGGAGGGTCCTGTGTGATATTAATTCTGCCTCCGACTGGACCAGAATGAGCCAGTCGTCGAGGTAGATGAGAACGCGGATTCCAGTCTGTCTTAGAGTGGAAAGAGCCGCGTCCATGCACTTCGTAAAAGTGCGGGGGGCCAGTATGCGTCCAGCGAAAAGAACCAGTCTCCTGAGCGAATTTGCGCAAGGGTCTGTTTCCGCATAGATATCCTGAACGACCTTTTCATGAGGGCATGTTTCAGGTGTCTGAGATCGAGGATGGGATGGAGGCCACCATCCTTTTTGAGGATGAGGAAGTAGTGGCTGTGGAAGCCTGACTCACTCTGAGCTGGGCAAACCGTTTCTACGGCTTATATCGCCAGCAAATTCATCACCTCTGAACACAGGACGTGTGCGTCTTTGCTCTAAGTTGAAGTGGGAACCACACAGCTGAATCGCGGGTTATTCGAGCGAATTGCAGTGAATAAACTCGTTTTATTGTCTCCAACACCCAGTTTGTCACTACAGGGATGGCCTGCCAGGCCTCAGCCCGCATGACAAGGGGTTGGATTAATTCGAGCAGCTGGTCGCCGTATGGGGACCCCACACTCAGAAAAGGAAATTTGCTTTCCCTGAAAATGCTTTCAAACCGATTCGCTTTTAGAATTAAGGTTATAATAGCAGAGCAGTCAGCCCCCGTGCACGCAGCCTCAGCGTGGGCGTGGCCTAGACGCGTTCAATTTGAAGCTGTCAGTGATAATCGTTAGTGACAGCATTCTCTTTTAATCCACCTAAAATGATCAAACCACTCGTTAGAAGAGGAGTTTGATGATCTTTATGTGTAAAGACTCTGGCAGATCAAAAATGCTGTGCGCAATCTCTCAAATCTGCTTGTAGCGGATGAGGGGCGGGGCGTCTTCATTGAAGAAGTCGAGCCTTGAGCAAAGCAGAGCGAGACATGAACTCTATTAGTGAGAGCGATCTGTCTCAGCAAGCACAGCCTCAGCGTGGACGTGGCCCAGGCGAGAGACACATTCAAATACAAAGTTGTCAGCGATATTGAATCATTGGTGACAGCGTTCTGCTCCAAACCGCCCAGGAGGATTGAGCAGCTCGAGAATGAGGGGCGCCGATCCCCACGTGTAAACACACTGGCAGATCAAAGAGCTGCGTGAAGAATGATGCATGCGGGGGCTTTGCTGGCATTAAATCACTCAAACCTGATCGTTCATACCCGCGAGTTCGTCATTTCTACCTTAGAGTAACTGGGAGGAGAGAAACACAAGCGCGGGGGAGGCAGGGCTCAGCGACGCACACACAAATGCGAAGCTGCCAGCGTTTTATTTTGATCTGCCCAGGAGGATTAAGCTGCTCGTTAACGAGGAGCACTGATTCTCACGTGTAACACACACTGGCAGATTAAGCACGCCTGATGTGTGTCGACATGAAATTTCTCTGCCTGATCGCTCAACCCGCGAGCTCGCCGTTGCTTCCTCCAAGGTAACTGGGAGGAGAGAAACATGAGAGCAGGGAGGCGGGGCCGCCTTCCGCGAATGAACAGGGGCAGACTGCTTTTGTGGTAAGAGCAGCCCGTGTCTATGAGCGCAGTCATAGTGACAAAAACAATCGAAGTGCAGTGGAGCATCTGCTCCGATCTCCGATAGAGCCGCACGATGTAAAGAGGGACACTGATCCTTACGTGCGAGACACGGATCGAAGCGCAGCGGGGAGAGCGAGTACGCAGGCTCTGTGTCGGCGTGAGATCACTCAGACCCGGTTGCTTAGTTCATAGGCTTCGCTGTTTCTCTCTCCAAGGCTAGCTGAGAGGAGAAATGGGAGAGCGGGGCTGCCTCATTGAAGTTGGTCCGCGAGTGGAGAAGAGCGAGACTCATGCTCTGAATGAGCATTCGGTCTCAGTAAGCGCGCAGCTCACTGCCCTTCTGCGGCGGATACGAGTGCAACGGGGAGAGAGAGCACGCAGGCACAGTGCCGGCATGAGATCGGTCAACCCGGTTGCTTATTCCCTGACTCCGCTGTTTCCCTCTCCGAGGCTCGCTGAGAGAGGAGAAACGGGAGAGTGGGGCTGTCTTCAGTGAAGGCGGTCTGCGAGTGGAGAAGGGCGAGACTCATGCTTTAAACGAGAGCATTCCGTCTTAGTGAGCGAGCGGTCTCTGCGTGGGGGCTGCCCAGACAGGTGACGGCACTCACTGCCCTTCTGCATCATGCAAGATTCCCTACACGAGCCACACTCACAGCGCGACATTTGCAACAATGTCGCTAAAATTTTCTCTTTTAGGGCTTACCTGCTAGAAAAAAGATCTTTCAGTATCGCCGGATGGCGGCAGGGGAACAGGACCAGAACTGCTGCGATGCTGAGGCGTGAAGAGAGCCAGTCAGCCGAGCAGGGAGGTCTCAATCCGGCTTTCAGGATCAGCGATAAGCATAGAGTCATCGCTGAAGGAGAAAAAATCTGAGAATCCTGTTGCGAGCACCCGCTTATATAGCCAGATGCCCCGCCCATTCTGGCGGGCTTTGGCAGGCTTGGCGGGCTTCGTCGCCATAGGCTCGTGCAGCTCCGTTTTTTAATACACTGCACGAACCAATGGCCGTGCAGTTTCACTGCGTGGATGAAAAAAGGCTTCAGTTCAGGAGAAAAAAAGGTTTTTTTCCCATTTGCGTCTTAAGCAAGACACAGTACGAGTGTAGTATCGAAAGGGAACCAGAATGCACTAGTGTTTTATCAGTCTTCTGGGAATAAATTTTTTTAACTAGGTGGCCACAATGAGCATTTCCAAAGAAGATTTTGTCGTTTGATTTCCCAAAGTTTAAACTTATGCGTCAAAACACATTCAATAGCTTTGTTTGAGGAGGTCAGTAACACTGAAACAAGATATCCTCAAGTGCAACTGTGTGTTTTGCTTTCTTTGCCAAATGATGGCATAATTAATGGTCAGTAATCTCAAAATAAAACAGTGACCACTTTATTGCATGTCAGAGTATTAACAGTATCATCTAAATGGTGGTTGTTTGTTTTGCATGTAGATCATATGGGTCCTTCCTGTTTACGTGGCTTGGAAAAAGAAAATTTAAATGTAGACCAGACGTTTTATACACAGCCTGATTCTGAAAGACTATTCTTACCCTGGACCATTTCACCTCACCATTGATTTTCAAATTGGTTTTGCAGAGTAAAACTTTTGAGGAAGCATTCTGACACTTACCTGTACCTCCACGGACTGCATGGCGAGGTCACAGGGTGGTTTAAGTGCTTTGGGACGAGTGGCCAGCCAGTATGTGGTGATGGCAGCGAAAGCGCCCATGCCCATGAGAGTGTTGGTGGGTAAACTGCGCACATACTGCCTCAAGTCGTCCAGCTCAGGTATCCGCAGGTGCCGGATCAGATCCTGGGCCTGCATGGCTCTGCCAATTCAGCTTGCTCAAGTCTGAAAGAAGAAAACACAGAAGGAGGAATTTAGTGGGACAAAGCTGAAAATCAGTTTGAAATTCATCCATTGACGTGAATGCTACATATGTATATTTATAATGAATATTTGGCATTATCTCTGTGTTAACAACACATATTAACTGACTGACAAAGAAAAACACATTTTGTACACAAATGAATAAAGCAGGAGATTGTAGTTGAAGAGTAATTTAAAATGTATTTCTTGAAAATAAATTAAAAAATAAATTATTAGATTAGAAAAGTAAATAGAAAATATTTTCTACTGTATGTTTAGTTTATTATAAAAAAATTTTTTATTTTTGTTATTTCTATTAGATTTAATCAGTATATTTCATACACTTATTTCTATTTTGTACATTATAATGTGATTTTTTTTTCTTTTTTAACACTGTATAATATCTAATATTTTAAGATTTATAATATACACACACATTTGGATATATATAGATATATATTAAAATCAATGGTCGTCTTTCATTTTATCCCTGTATTTCTCTGCCTTGTTCGTGACAGCTCTATATGAGCAGAAAATGGGGCTATAATAAAAAAGGCAATAAATATTTCAGCTGCATCAGCCTATAGCCTCTAGCTGTGTTTCTCTGTACAGTCTCTCCTCATGGAAGAGGACTAATTACAGACAGGAAGAGGGTCCTTCATTCAGCTGAGACCTCCGAGACTTCTGCAGCTTGACTTCACTGCTCTAACAACAAAGTTGAAAATCTCCTCTAAAGGGTGGCAGCTTCTTTGTATCAGTGAGGTGTTTGCTGATAATATCTCTGAAACCACTTGGTCTTCACACTGAGGGTGATAATAAGTGCTAAATCCTGTGAGGAGAATGTGTTAATGTGTTGCAGATAATATGGCGGGCCTTCACCTCAGTGGTCTGTGTGACATTGATGCACTGTTTCATATGCAGACTTCTCACATTTACACTATTTATTTATCTGATTAAAAAAATATAGTAAAACAGTAATATTGTGAAATTCCAGTCTTTTTGAAAGGTTTACACAAAAATACTAAGCACAAAATTAGCATATTAAAATCATTTCTGAAGGATCATGTAACACTGAAGACTGCAGTAATGGCTGCTGAAAATTCAGCTTTACCAATAAAGAAAGAAAATGACATATTTTGCAGAAAACATTTCATTTAAATTGTAATGATGTTTCACAAAATTACTGTTTTTACTTGACCCTTGGTGAGCATAAAAACACTAAAAATGAACATTAAAAAAATCTAAATTATTACAAACTTGTGTAGTGTATTTACACAAATACACCAATATTGTTCCATTTGGCATCACATAAAGGTAAGCAACAGAAACTTCGCAAATATATAAAAATTAGTTACTAGCTGCTTATTAGCATGCATATTAACATATTGGCTGTTTATTATAAAGCACATATTAATGCCTTACTCTACATGACCTTATTCTAATCCTACCCTATACTTAAACTTAACAACTACCTTACTATAACTATTATTAAGCAACAAATTAGGAATTTATTGAGGGAAAAGTCATAGTTAGTAAAAAAGTGTTCCCTATTCTAAAGTGTTACCAAAAATTCATATAAGTGCAGAATTAATATTTTATTACAATCTTATGATTAACAACATTTCGTATTATTTCTACATCTTAAAACGGTTGTAATAAATCCGTCGAATCAATAAATGGAAGCAAATAGTTTTTTTAGAGTTTTCAGTGTACTCTGCAGTCTGCACTGTAAAAACCATTTTTTAAAAGTTTTAAATGAAACATTACAAGAGTACATTTTACAAGGAGATACAATTTCAAATTTTCAGATATAGGTTAATTCAATAAGTTACTTGTAATTGTTTGTAAAATTTACTAGCAATTTCTGAGTGAAAATGTACCACTGTATCCTTTCACTGTACCATAAAAGGACGACAGTAACATACAGAACAATTTCACTTTTAAGTTTCTGTTTTACTCACTCCATATAGCATAGGCTACCAAAAACTGAATACATTTCACAAAACACAAATAAGTCAATAAAATGTCAATATCTGTTGAAGGCAGATCGCCAATTTCAGTATTTCTCAAGGTGAAAACATTCTCTAGTTTCCATTCTACTAAAGTCCCTATGCCTGACCTTGAAATAATCTAAAGAGTCTAAAGTTCACACACATTTACATAGCTATCTGTCTATCTACTTTGCCTATGGCGAGGAGCGCAGAGCGAGGAACGAGGAGACCAGGAGTACACGAAAACAATAGTCTTTTAATCCAAACATTCAAGGAAATATACACGGGGCAGACAGGCGCACAAGAAACACCAGGGTTGACGTATAATCTCTGACAAACATGAACTGAATGGACTATGGCTTATAAACACAGGATAATTGGGGAAACACAGGTGCATGGAATAACTAATTAACGGAGATCCGGAACACATGTGGAGGGAAAACACAACACAATGAGTCCATAATCCTGACACTATCTAAATGAGAACATTCCATAAAGATTATTTGCTTTATTTATTCATCGATTTTCCAATTAAGGACACCAAATTTCACCCTGATTTACCTCACTTTTGGGGGCAATATTACACCTAAAGTATCACAGGCAAAACTTTTATGATAAAATCAAAGCATGATTCAAAGCAAAGATGGAAAAAATATACTTACCCTGCAGTTCTAGTTGTTGGATTTCTTCTGTGTGTGGGGGGTGAGTAATAGCCTATATGGTAATATTATGTTTTTTTTTAAGGGACGCTTTCAGCCTGTGCCTGTTGTAGTAGTTAAACTGACCTGAAGGAACTACTGGCTATGAATAGCAGAATGACCCTCACAGACAGCAATACCACCACGTGGGTCTTTCTCTTTTTCTCTCACTCTAAACTGTCACTGAATTTTCCATCTCGATTTCTTCCTTTCTAGTTCTCATTCGTCTCCCACTTCTCATTTCATTCTGAATGTTTTTTACCCACTGGCTTCAGTATTTAAACCCTGTAGTCTGTTTAAGCAGATGCAGTTGTGTGTGTGTGTGTATGAAGTTGGTCTTTTGAAATGCATCAAAACACATGGAGATGCTGGCATCCCAGATCCCACACATCAATACAAAGTGCACTGTTGCTTTTCTTATCTCAGAAACATAAGCACACAAATCCAATTCAAAGATGTTAGCGCTGGCATTGCTGTGTTTGTGTGCGAAATTCCTGATGAGCAGCACAGTAGCTGATAGTCGAGTAGCAGATCTGCTCTGTAATACGAGAACAAGAGATGTGTGGCAGCTCAAACACTCCGCTACTCAAACACAATACAGTAACTCACAAACATAAAGAGAGAAAAAAGGAAGGCATTCCACATGTGGCTGAAAGTAAGCTCCCTCATACCTCTCACTGAATTTGTCAAGAACATGTGCAGGTTACATTTGACACTAAAAATCAAAAGAAGTTACAAATATATTTGTCTGGCCTAATTGTAAACTAAAATTATTAAAACATTTTATTACTGAAAGAGCTCAAAATGAAAAATAGAAGAAATAGTAGATTTTAAACTAAGTTCCAGGGGAAGTTACTAAACTTCGTCTAAACCTCAAATAAAATAATTTTAAATAAAATACAAATATTAAAAAAAAATACTAAAATTAAATTAAGGAATTCAAAATATTAATAAAATACTAGATATGAATAATACTAAAATGACACTGGTCATCATAACACTTAAGCTCATTTGCCCCCAAATTCTCATTAGCATGAAACATTTTCACTCACTTTTGTAATGTAGGAAAAAATATTTTTCCAGAGGACCAGCAGATACACAGTATATCAACATCATATTGGTTATCGGTTGACATAAGTGATTTTTTTCTATAATTTACTGGTGTGGGTTGAACGGTTTCTATAAGATATTTAACACTGGATGTGAAATTCACTTTTTTAAAAGAGTTTTCAATGTAATTTTGAAGGTTTAAACATCTGTGTGTGGCTGCACATTGTTAGTATAAACATGAATTGAGTTATTCCCGAAAGATGTACTGTGTGCTTATGTCCACATGAGACTGTTTCTAAGAGGGTAAATTGATGGTGGTGTGTGTGTGTGTGTGTGTGTGTGACGCGCCGCGCGTGTGTGTGTGGTGTGGTGAGATTGTGTGGTGTGTGTGTGGTGTGTAAATGTTAGTGCAGCAGCTGTGTGATTCGGGCTCACAGATGGGAAAGCATGCGATCACCATGGCAGGACTGGCAGGCTTGTCTTTCGAAGTGAACAAACAAACCCTTCTCCATACTTGGGCTGCAGGACCAGATAAAAACAAATGACGAGCTACACTCACAATCAGCCATGGAGAAAGACAGTGAGGAGTGAGACAGACAGACGACAGACAGGACAGACAGACAGGACAGACAGAAAGTCCCACGGCAGAAGCCAGAGGAACTTTTTATAACTCATACAACTTAAACTTGTAAGAAACCCGGAAGTGTGTATTTAGCACAGAAATACTATTCACCATCGTTGTTTTGTAACTTGGCCCTGTTTTAGGATGAGAATCAAAATCTTTACAGTGTAAATAACTTCAACATGAATGAAACAGCATTGGACCCCTCCCCCTAATGATGAGTCATTTAAGTATCAACTTGACCTTGGACGTTCCAAATAAAGATTTTGTAGAATAATTACAATTAGATACAATTCAAGAAACAAATATCAAACACATCTGAGTAACAGAGCTTCTAACAAAGGGTCGCATGTAGTCTTAATGCTGAATGAGAGAAAACAACTGAGATATTTAAAAGACTATTACAGGCTGAGAAAGTCTATAAAGCATTATGTCATATAACTGGAACCAATGGAAAGAGAGGGAGGAGAAAAGAAGCTAGAACAAAACAGTGCTCTAAAAAAGGGCACTCCGGACACCAAATCATGATAGAAACAACACACACACACACACATTTGTCGTTCTGTAAAAGCTTGAACACGTCAAGGTGAATAACTTGCAGGTTAACAGTCAACTGTGCTCTTAATGCTGAAAATTCACTTAGTCAAATATTCATATTTCTTAGATTTTATATATATATTTATATTCATATATAATTTATAAGAGAGATTATATATATAAGATGGGTGTGTGGTGTCAAAATTTCAATACACCAGTGGTACTGGTATTGTCAGCTTGGTGACCTCCTAATCAAAACTTTAATAACATTTATACACATTATGGAATTAACACCAAGCTTACTTAACCAATAAAACATGCGCAAATGCCCTAAAAAGTCAAGATGGAACAGACACAAAAACAGAAAAGCAATGTCAAAAAGGAGGTTTGTGGCTTTAGTCCAGTAAAGGTAATTTAGTGTAACTCTTAAAGGTTTAAAGAAATGACCTAAGAAATATTCTCTACCTGCAAAATTGAGCTAAATATTGATGAAAATTATGTACAATAGCATTCTCTCTGGAATGAGCCAAAATATATGGCCCTGGACCACAAAACCAGTCATAAGGCGCTGGGTAACTATTTGTTAGCAAGAGCCCAAAAAAATGTATGGGTCCAAAAATGTTCTTTTATGACAAAAAGCATTAGGATATTAAATAAAGATCATGTTCCATGAAGATATTTTGTAAAATTTCCTACCGTAAATATATCAAAACTTAATTTTTGATTAGTAATATGCATTGCTAAGAACTTCATTTGGACAACTTTAAAGGCAATTTTCTCAGTATTTAGACTTTTTTGCACCCTCAGATTTTCAAATAGTTGTATCTCGGCCAAATATTGTCCTATCCTAACAAACCATACATCAATGGAAAGCTTATTTATTCAGATAAATAAATATTTGTATAAATCTCAATTTAAAAAAATTACTCTTATGACTGGTTTTATGGTCCAAGGTCACATATGTATCTGTATATATGTATATATACAGGTACATCTAAAAAAATTAGAATATCATGAAAAAGGTCAATATTTTTTGTCACTCATTTCAGAAAGTGAAACCCATATATTATATAGATTCATTACACATAGAGTAAAATATTTCAAGCCTTTATTTCTTGAAATTTTGATGATTATGGCATACATATAATGAAAACCCAAAATTCAGTGTCTCAGAAAATTTTAATATTGTGAAAAAGTTGTAACATGCCAATCAGCTAATCAACTCAGAACACCTGCAAAGGTTTTCTGAGCCTTTAAATGGTCTCTCAGTCTTGGTCAGTAGGCTACACAATCATGGGGAAAACTGATCTGACAGTTGTCCAGAAGAAAATCACTGACACCCTTCACAAGGAGGGTAAGCCACAAAAGTTAATTGCTAAAGAAGCTGGCTGTTCACAGAGTGCTGTGTCCAAGCATGTTAATAGAAAGTTGAGTGGAAGGGAAAAGTGTGGTAGGAAAAAGTGCACCAGCAAAAGGGATAACCGCAGCCTTGAGAGGATTGTCAGGCAAAATCCATTCAAGAATTTCGGGGAGCTTCACAAGGAGTGATTGAGTTGGCTCAGCACATCAGAGCAATAAGCAACCGACGATCCTAGACCGGTCTACAATGTCGCATTCATCATGTCAAGCCCCACTCCTGAACAGCGACAACGTCAGAAGCGTTTACCTGGCTGTGGAGAAAAAATAACTGAAACTGTTGATCAGTGGCCTTCCAAAGTCCTCTTTTCAGATGAAAGTAAATTTTGCATTTAATTTGGAAATCAATGTCCCAGAGTCTGGAGGAAGAGTGGAGTGGCACAGAAACCATGTTGCTTGAAGTTCCAGTGTGAAGTTTCCACAGTCAGTAATGATTTGGGCTGTCATGTCATGGCTGGTGTGGGTCCACTGTGTTTTCTGAAGTCCATAGTCAACGCAGCCATCTACCAGGAAAATTTTAGAGCACTTCATGCTTCCTCCTGCTGACAAGCTTTATGGAGATGCTAATTTAATTTTCCAGCAGGATTCGGCACCTGCCCACACTGCCAAAAGCACCAAAACTGGTTCAATGACCATGGTGTTACTGTGCTTGATTGGACAGCAAACTCGCCTGACCTGAACCCCACAGAGAATCTAATAATCATCTAGGGTTTCACTTTCGAAATGCGTGACAAAATATTGACCTTTCATGATATTCTAATTGTTTAGATGTACAGTCTATCTTTATTATATATAGATATATATATGATGTTATAAGACTGTGCATATTAAAAGGTATTTGCAGTATTATAAAAAGATCATCCCATTTCCATTTTAATTGGAAACGCATCAACAATTTTTACAAGCTTTTAAGCTTTTTTACATTTCTGAGAAGTCAAACTGGACATTTGGCCATGAGTATCCACTGTATATGTAGTGTAATTCCCAGGAATTGAATACTCCAGACAAAGACATCTGCATAACCCTCAGAAACTGCCGAACTCCATCAGCGGAACATTCAGATTAGAGATTATTTGTTGGACTTCAAGGATTGTAGTTAAAAAAAAAATATATCTAATATATAAATGATATATATATATATTATATATATATTATATTATGATTTTTATTTTTTATTTTTTTTTTTTGACAAATAGATTTTGTTCGTCCAGTCTGTCAGGGCATAACTATTCTGTTGAACTATTCCTTGGCTCCCTGAAGGAAAGAGAGCTAAAGCTCACTGATCTAGATAGATGTTTTTGTCAGTCTACGTATTGATAATCAGAGAAGAGCAATGCAATCCAAGAGGCTGGATTGTATGAGAGACATGCAGTTCCATGGCTGTAATAATCATAGCACTGATCATTTTAAAAGCAATAGCCAAAATGTAATTAAGGAGCACTATCATTTTATTTGTCCATTAGTTTGACTAAATATGTATACAATATATTAATAGCTTCATGGATAAATTAAACAATAAATATATTACATAATGTCTGAGCCATTGACCCAGTTCAGTAGTGAACAGAGACTGATTTGTTTGGGTGTTATAGAAGGAAGCTATTAAAGAGAGACAAAGGCAAATGACTGACAGCGACCTAGCCACAAGATCATCATGTACATTAATAGACAAGAAGCACAAGGACAAGGAGAAGAACAATGTCACATTCTGTAAGAGAGAAAATTACCACATTAATGAACAAGTACTATTACTCTTTAAAAGAATAGTTTAGTCTTGACAAAAACATTTTTTTTGATGAAAATGTATCCACCCTCAGGCCATCCAAGATGTAGATGAGTTTGTTTCTTCATCGGGACAGATTTGGAGAAATTTAACATTACATCACTTGCTCACAAATGGATCCTCTACAGTGAATGGGTGCACTTTCACTTTTGGCCAGAGCATTAGTCCATAATTCATAATATCACTTCCTCCAATGAAAAAGTCAATCCTTTGTTGTCCTCTCACATACATGACATAATTGTTCAGACCGTAAACGGTGATTTATCTGTAAATAGTTCTCTCCTAATTCAGATGAGACAACTTTTTCAACTAGAAAAAGTAATATTATGGATATAGGAATTGTATGAAGTTAAAAATGTCTTGATGGATTTTGTTACAAGCATGCAGCTTTTCGCGGCTTTTAATTGGTGGACTGGAGTCGTTTGGATTACTTGTGGATTATTGTTTTGTTTTTATCAGCTGTTTGGACTCTCACTCTATTCCTTAAAGTTGCTATGCATTCAACAGCATTTATAACCAATTTACTACCTGTCACAACCGGGACAAAGAGGCAGACAGGCAGGAGAACGTTAAACAGAAGGTTTATTTACAGGAACTTAAGAGGCTTCCAACGAAAAAGAGTTCAACATAGGCAGTAAGGGAAGCAAAACACAGTCTTATCTGGGTCGGCACTCCGGTCCTGCGGCCGAGAACTGAGGGTTCCGAGGGGAACGGGCAGAGTGGAAGTCGAGGAACCAGGACAGAATAGCTTGCAACCTTGTGACCAGTCGATGAGTGAATGAGGTGAGTGAGTATTTGAGTGGTGTGGTAAGTGGGTGCAGGTGTCCGTGATCAGTAATTAGGTGATTTTGAGCGGGTGTAGGAGGCTGATTCGGCTGGTGAGGCAGGTGTTTCCGTGACATCCGATAATGGGCAGGCAGGTGTAGCCGGTACGTGACATTGTTGATGCGCCTTGCTATGGGGAAAGGACCTATGTACCGGGGACTCAGCTTCTTACCGGGCCCCCGGAGGCGGATGTCCCGGTTGGACAACCAGACTTGGTCCCTTGGCTCATAGAGGGGATTGTCGGACCGACGAGTGTCTGCGTTGGCCTGGTGCCTCCGGACGGCCCGCTGGAGATGGATACGTGCTCTCTCGCTCTCACGGAACCAGTGATCTACCGCTGGGACTTCTGAGTGATCCTCGGTCCAAGGAAACAGGGGCGGCTGGTAACCGAGCACACACTGGAATGGAGTGAGTCCGGTGGTTTCCTGGCGTAAGGAATTCTGGGCGTACTCGGGCCTCGGGCCTGGCTCCAGCTGTCTTGGTGGTCATGACAGTAGGCCCGGAGATACCGTCCGATCTCTTGGATCTTCCGCTCGGTCTGGCCATTGGTCTGTGGGTGGTATCCCGAGGACAAACTGACAGATGCTCCCAGGAGGCGGAAGAACCCTCGCCAGACCCTGGAGATGAATTGTGGTCCTCGGTCCGAAACAATGTCCTCAGGGAGACCGAAGTTCCTGAACACGTGCTAGAAGAGAGCTTCGGCGGTTTCCAGGGCGGTAGGTAATCCCCGCAGGGGAATTAAATTTGCAGGATTTGGAGAACCGGTCGACGACTACTAGAATGGTCGTGAATCCGTTGGAGGGAGGTAAGTCCGTAGCAAAGTCCACCCCCAGGTGGGACCAGGGACGGTGAGGGATGGGTAGCGGGACCAGTTTCCCCACGGGCAGACGACGTGGCGTGGTGGTGATGGCACAGACCGAGCATCCCCTGACATACCGGGCGACATCTCGGGCCATGTGGGGCCACCAGTAGCGGCTCTGGAGGAGCGAGAGGGTTCGGCGGCTGCCTGGGTGCCCCGATCCCGGAGAGGTGTGAACTGAGTCCAGAAGGGTGACACGCAGGGTGGATGGGACATAGCACCTCCCTTCTGGGCCTCCCGGCGGAGCGGGTTTGGTGAGAGTGAAACTCCCGGTTTCCCACGTCGTAGTTCTGCTCCGCTGGGGATAACTTCCGCGAGAAGTCATGAACAGGAGAGCCGGGGGGGTTCACCTCACCATTTTGACAGGACGGCGCCCACTCCCAGGGTCTTTGCGTCCATCTCGACCACGAAGCGGAGATTGGGGTTTGGGTGTGAAAGGGCCGGGGCCGTACAGAAGGCAGCCTTGAGCTGGCTGAATGCTTGGTGGGCCTCTGGGGTCCAAGTGAGGAGTTTGACCTTCCGTCGGAGGAGAGAGGTAAGTGGTGCCGCCAACTGATTGAAGTGGGCGATAAAGCGGCGATAGAAATTTGAGAAACCCAAGAATCTCTGCATCTCCTTGATGGTACTTGGTTGGGGCCAGTTCCGAACGGCATCCACCTTCCTCTGGTCCATTTGTACTCCGGCCGGGGTGACGATGTATCCCAGGAAGTGAACCGTGGATTGATGGAACTCACACTTTTCGGCCTTGAGATACAGGCGGTGTTGGCGGAGGCGTTGGAGTGCTTGGGTGACATGGTGACGGTGTGCTTTGAGCGTGGGTGAGTAAATGAGTATGTCGTAAATGTAGATGAGGACGAACTGGTTGAGCATGTCTCGGAAGATCTCGTTCATAAAGTTCTGGAAAATGGAAGGTGAGTTGGAAAGCCCATATGGCATGACCCATATTCGTAGTGCCCGGTGGGCGTGACAAAGGCAGTCTTCCATTCGTCACCCCTGCAAATGAGGATGAGGTTATAGGCGCTCCTGAGATCCAGCTTGCTGAACACGCAGGCTCCGCGGAGTTCCTCCAAGGCTGCCGGGACCAGAGGAAGGGGATAGGCAAACTTCACCGTTTGGTCATTTAGGGCCCGGTAATCGATGCAGGGTCTTAGGCCCCCGTCCTTCTTGGCCACTAAGAAGAAGCTTGACGCTGCGGGTGAGGTGGATGGATGGATGAATCCCTGTTGTAAGGCTTCCTGCACGTACTTCTCCATGGCGGCTCTCTCCGGGATCGACGGGGGATAGACACGTCCTTTGGGTAATTGAGCCCCAGGCAGCAGGTCAATGGCACAGTCCCATGGCCGGAGAGGTGGCAGGTGAGTGGCAGCGAGCTTGGTGAACACGTCCTGGAAGACTGATATCGTTTTTTCTTTTTTTTTTTTTTTTTTTTTTTTTTTTTTCTGTTTTTTTTTTTCTTTTTTTTTTTGTGTTTTTCGTTTTTTTTTTTCCTTTTTTTCTTTGTTTTTTGGTTTTGAGGGAGGAGTAGGGTGATAAGGCGTCGAATCCGGGCTTTTCCATATGAGGTGGAACAGATGGGGAGATCCTTCCAGGCGCGCAGAGTGCGTCTAGGCAAATCCCCGAAGAAACATTTGTTTGCACTCCCACTCCACGCAAGTATTCCCGGACCTCCAAGTGATGGTGGGCTGATGCCAGGCGAGCCAGGGGCGTCCCAGGACGATGTCCACGATGGCCTCCTCCAGCACCAGTAGAGAGATCCGTTTGGTGTGGAAACATCCAATCCGTAGGACGATTCCGGGCGTGCGGTGCCGCACCAGTCCCTTGCCCAGCGGCTTTCCCTGGACAGTGGTAATCTGGTACGTTGTGGAGTTTTTGCAGCGGGGAATTTGCAATCCGTTGAGACTATGGGAGGAGATGAAGTTCCCTGACGCTCTGGAGTCCATGAGGATTTTGACTGGAAAGGATTGGTTGTGATAAATTAGAAGAGCATTTATATGAGTTTTTTTTTATTTATATGTATGCCTGACACATCAGGAGTGATCTGGATAGTACTCACTGCTGGGCGTGGTGGACGAAGGGGGCAGGCGCGGAGCTGGTGCCCCTGGGACCCACAGTAGAGACATAGGCCATGGGTGAGTCTCCGAGATCAATCTGAGGATGACAGGTGGTAGCTGTCCGTGATCATAGGCTCTGGTACTGGAGTGGAGAGGCCGGGCGAGGCAGAGGCAGTGGGTATCGCTTCCATAGGGCACGTGGTTAGGTGCTGGGAGATGCGAACCGCCTTCTGGAGGAAACTGTCAAGGCCAAGGGAAAATGTTCGAGGCCAACGGTGTCTAATAGATGGCCTGTGTCGGCGGAGGCCGGGTTGAGGCCTCGGCGGAACACCTGAGAGCAGCGCAGCCTCGTTCCAGCGCCTGCGGGGCGGAGGGTGCGAAGCGCAGCACTATAAGTGGAGGATAGTTGGATTGCCGCAGAGGTGAAAGACGATCATCATGCACCGTGACTTAGTGGTCGATGTGGGACCGAATACCGCCCGGGGAAAGTGTTGAATAAAGACCTCCAGTGAGGGAAAGCACGGGCACTATGGCCGTCACAAGGCTCGGCCCACTGCAAGGCTCGTCCCGACAGTAGCAAGATGATGAACGACACACCTTGGCCCGTTCGGTCACAAACAGATGCGGTTGCATCTCCAGATAGAGGGAGCATTGCAGCAGGAACACGCTGCAGAGGGCTGCCTCACCCGAGAAGCTGACTGGCCGGGCCATGGGACAGGCGGGCAGAGAGGTGGTGAAAGTCCGACTGGGTGAGGGTTCCGGTGAGGAGGTGCTCTGAGGATCCATAGTCCGTGTTGTAATCCGTTTTGTTTTGATGGACTGGTCTTCTGTCACAACCGGGACAAAGAGGCAGACATGCAGGATAACGTTAAGCAGAGAGTTTAATCAATGGAACTTAAGAGAGGCTTCCAACCAAAAGGAGTTCAACATAGGCAGTAAGGGAAGTAAAACACAGTCTTATCTGGGTCGGCACACTTGTCCTGCGGCCGAGAACTGAGGGTTCCGAGGGGAACGGGCAGAGTGGAAGTCGAGGAACCAGGCGGACAAACCATCTGACGTATTCCTTATACGTCAGACTGCTGTCTACGTCAGAAATGCTGTTCATAGACTTCAGTTCAGCATTCAACACAATCTTCCCTCAACAGCTCATTCACAAACTGTTCCAGCTGGGGCTCAACACTTCGCTGGGCAACTGGCTGTTGGACTTCCTGACTGGAAGATCTCAGGCAGTTCGGGTCGGCAGCAACACATCCAGCACTATCACACTGAACACTGGGGCCCCCCAGTGATGTGTGCTGAGCCCCCTCCTCTTCTCTCTGCTGACCCACGACTGCACTCCGTTACACAACTCCAACCTCCTTATTAAGTGTGCGGATGACACGACTGTAGTGTGTCTCATTAGCAACAGAGATGAGACAAAATACAGGAGCGAGGTGAGCCGCCTGGCAGGGTGGTGCAGAAGCAATAATTGCTCTCTGAATGTGGAGAAGATGAAGGACATTGTTGTTGACTTCAGGAGAGTGCGCACACAGCATGCTCCTCTGACCGTCAATGGAGTGACTGTGGAGAGGGTGAGCAGCACCAAGTTCCAGGGTGTGCACATCACAGAGGATCTCTCTTGGGCTGATAACACCACAGCACTGCCCAAGAAAGCACAGCAGCGTATCTACTTCCTCCGCAAACTAAGAAGAGCCAGAGCCCCGGCCCCCATCAGGTGCACCTTCTACAGAGGCACCATCGAAAGCATCCTGACCAGCTACATCACTGTGTGGTATGGCGCCTGCAAAGAGTCCTGCCGCAAGTCACTTCAACGCATAGTAAGAGCAGCTGAGAAGATCGTTGGTGCCACTCTCCCCTCCCTCCAGGACATTTACAACACCCCTCTCACCCGCAAAGCCCTCTGCATTGCAGGGGATCCCACCCACCAGACACACAGCTGCTTCAGTCTGCTGCCATCAGGGAGGAGACTGCGGAGTCTCCAGGCCAGGACCAGCAGACTGAAGGACAGCTTCATCCATCAAGCTGTCCGGAAGCTGAACTCCTCCCGATACATTGCCCCCCTCCCCTCTCTTGCCCCACGCACCACTGAGCTCTGACCCTCTGATGGACTCTCCCACTCCCCCCTCACAAATACACACACACACTGTCACTTTAATCAGTCTGAAATAAGCTCTTTTGCACTAAAATTATTTTTATTGCACTACATCACTATATCTGCACTGTTGTTTACTTTAATGGTTTGCACTCTACTCTTCATTTGACTTGTGCTTTATATATATATTTTACTTTACTTATTGTATATTTGTATAGTTGTACTTTTGTATTTTGTATTTAATCTGTATTTAGGTTATCTGTATGCACCCAAGGGTCTGAGAGTAACGCAATTTCAATTCTCTGTGTGTATGTACTGTACATGTGGAAGAATTGACAATAAAGCAGACTTTGACTTTTGACTTTGAAGACACAGAATAGCTTGCAACCTTGTGACCAGTCGATGAGTGAATGAGGTGAGTGAGTATTTGAGTGGTGTGGTAAGTGGGTGCAGGTGTCCGTGATCAGTAATCAGGTGATTGTGAGCGGGTGTAGGAGGCTGATTCGGCTGGTGAGGCAGGTGTTTCCGTGACACTACCAACTTACATCAAGCTTATTTCACCAATCACCAAACAGTCTTAATGACAGACACCGAGTGAGCGTGTTCACAACTATACACCGTATTTGTGTTTTTCTATGATCTCATTCTGCACGTTTTCAGACTTCTCATATGACTCTCATGATTTCACAGAAGTTAGTCTTTCAGAAGCTAGAAATAAAGGCAGTCCAGAAATGGGCTTGGTCATGTTTGAACTCTTTCTAGCTGAACCACACCTAAAGCTTTCTGTAACACGTTTAAAAGTGGAGCAGCACATAATACAAACCATTTTCTATAGAAGCCCAGAGGGCAGTTTTGGCTTTTGTGAGAAGAAAGACTTACAATAGAAATTGAAGATCTGAAATTCGAGACTGGCGCTTTTATCTGTAAACCTGTTCAATATATTAAATAACAGATGAGAACACATTTTGATTGGTAACCACAGCAACAGGCGTTATTCTGGAGTGGGGCAACTATCCTCAGTGGATTGCTTCCATTTTACTTTAAGGCTGATGATAGACGGGGCAATTTTTTGAGCAATTTTGCTGTGCAACTTTTTTTGAGCAATGTTGCTTGGGCACTTTCCCATCGAGAATGGCTAAGATATTTCAATCTGGATAATTTAGATCGGTCGTGGGTCCTGTGCCTCACCTGGTTGCCCACTGAAGGCACCATTGCTCAAAAAGTTGCCCTGTGTATCATCAGCCTAATATACTAGCGGCAAAAATTATAACAGATTCTGGCAAAACGGTTTATAGAATATGCAAACTATCAATACAAAGAACAAGAAGTAAAAATTTCTATGTAACCTTAACCTTGAAAGAAGGTTAACGTGACCACAAAACTCGAAGATGCAGAACAAACTGTCTGCATGAATATGAGAAAAACAGAAGGAAATGAAAACAGCATAACCTCAGACTGCTAGACCGCCAAAATTCCAAACATTCCTGAGCGTGTCTGCTGCTCATATACCACAACTCTACAGTTTAAAACCACAACATATTCACACACTATCACTTTCTGTTTCACACACACACGTAAATCATGCACTTAACTGATTTGATGAGAATGATAGCCATCTCATAGTCATAGAGCAGACAAGCTGTGAGAACCGTTTCTTAGCCTACCACAAAAAAAACATATTGAAAAAATATCTTTCTAATGTTTCATGCAAAACTTTGCCCATTTGACACTAATTCTTACATTATCTCTTCTGCTTTTTAAAATAGAGGAAAAGTGTGAATTAGTTTTAAGTAAATTTTAATAAATTACATAAATATAATTCCCCTGATGTGATTATGATCCAAAAATAAGTCCATCTTTCAGCCACTGCATCAACAAAATGAGGCCAAATTAACTGTGTTAAGAGGTCTTCTCGTCTGCAAACCTCTTGCATAACCATGTTCGATTTGGATGTTCTCTTTGAACCTTGAATATTCCAAGTTTTCTTTTTTCTTTTCTTGTTGCATCAAATAAATTGCATGTCAGGCATTGCAGGTTAAATTGTTAGTTCATGATGCCGCCTTTAATTTGTGATGATGGCCAGACAGTGTGATATGTGATATGGAAAAGCAAATGGGAGGTTACACGACAAGAAGTGATGCGACAACATGCCGTGGACAAGAGCTGCATTGTTTCCATGTCCGATTCCGTTTTGTATTAGCTAATTAACTAACAATAGAGCGCGCAAAGCACTGACAGGCGTCTCCAAACACGCTCCATCTCCGCCCCTCTCTTTGTCTTCACACGATCCTCCGCTGAACTTCAGCCATCTCTGATAGAAGAGTGCCAAGGAAATGCATGTTGGGTTAACACTTATACCTAGCTATATATTGTGGGGAAATGTTTTAACATTCTCTATTTTTACACAAGATGTGGAAGCGCTCTTTCCTGCGCTCACTCATGCTTTGCGCTGTCCAATTCGTGATTGATTTCTATCTTTGAGTAGAATCTTTTCAATGAATCGGTTGAACCCGTTTACAAAATCAATCAATCTGCGCGATTCGATCACGATTTGGACGGAATTGGTCCAAGCGGTTCGTAAGCTAACATCAATTCATTTACTACATAAAAAAAATCGATTCGATCTATGACTGAGCTGATGGTATAATCATTTGGAGTGAACCGAGGATTTTGACTGATGGGGAAGTTACTTTTAATAGCTGTAATATTAGAAATTACACAGATACAGCGCACTGGAACTGTACGAGACACATACAGAGCAGATCAGCATTTAATACTATTTATTATTACATATTATTTACAGTAGGCGTAGTATTTATTATGCAACGATTGCAGGTCAGAAGTAATTTTGCGTTGAAACTGGTTGAAACCATTACAGTCTATGGTTGAAACGAACTGTTCAAAAGAACCGATTGAACCAAATGAATCTGATTTAGCCTAATTCTTCCCACCACTACTACTCTGCTTCAAAAATAATTCCCTGCATAAAAACACCCCCAAACGTGGCATCATCGCTGCATTTATGTGTTCAACTGAGCATGCATATGAGGCTGAGCAGATGAAGCGACGCACAATTTGCATTTGAACGCTTTTCTCCGTGATATATTTATGTAATGCGCACGGTTTGGATGTTTTCAAGCGTTATTCATTTCCATCCACTGAAATAATAACATGAATCCGGCCAAGATTAAGGTAGAATTGCACAAACCTGAATGGTGTTACTGTTACTGTAGCCAGCGTCCACACAGCTGTTATTTAGAGGCGTGTATATGGCTCTCCGAGCTGTCTTCAGATAGGAAACCGGGCGCTCGACCAATCAGAACACCCGTTTCATATCTTTAAGCGTACGACGTGAAAGAATGAGTTTAATTGGTTATTTTTTAGGGAAATTTGCATACGCACTGTTGTGATGTTGATCAATATAAACTGCGACGTTTACTAATAAAGCAAGATGAAGCTTCAGTTTTTTTCTTGTATACACCATGAGGTGAAATATCCTAATAAATATAAGTTATAAGACGACATACGCACATTTGTGTTTACTAATAAAGCAAGATGAAGCGTCTCTTGTTTTCTATACACCATGAATCCATTAGTATCCTAATAAATATGAGTTATAGAAATATGAGACAAGTTTATATAAGTGCCATTAGTCTAGCTGCATGATCAATAATTACGCCTTCTCTGTTGAACATAACCTATATAACAACCTTTTTGTGTTTTAATAAACTTTATTCCTAGTAATTACCTTTATTAGCCTACAATTTATGCACTTCATTTTTCACTGCCAATGAAAAATGAAAAACTCTTCCACATAAATGATCAAGGTTAAACTATCTGGCTGCTTAGATACGAAATATGAGATATGAGAAGTGTATCAAAAGTGCTATTTCTTTCTTTCTTTCTTTCTTTCTTTCTTTCTTTCTTCCTCCTTCCTCCGTCCTTCCTTCCATCCTTCCTTCCTCCTTCCTTCCTTCCTTCCTTCCTTCCTTCCTCCCTCCCTCCCTTCCTCCTTTCTTTCTTTCTTTCTTCCTTCCTCCTTTCCTCCCTTCCTTCCTTCCTTCCTCCTTCCTTCCTTCCTTCCTCCTTCCTTCCTTCCTCCGCCCTTCCTTCCTTCCTCCCTCCTTCCTTCCTTCCTTCCTTCCTCCGTCCTTCCTTCCTTCCTTCCTTCCTTCCTTCCTTCCTCCCTCCCTTCCTTCCTTCCTTCTCCTTCCTTCCTTCCTTCCTTCCTTCTGTCCTTCCTTCTGTCCTTCCTTCCTTCCTTCCTTCCTTCCTTTCTCCTTCCTTCCTTCCTTCCTTCCACGCCCTTCCTTCCTTCATTCCTTCCTCCTTCCTTCCGTCCTTCCTTCCTCCATCCTTCCTTCCATGCTTCCTTCCTCCTTCCTTCCTTCCTTCCTTCCTTCCTTCCTCCGTCCTTCCTTCCTCCTTCCGTCCTTCCTTCCTTCCTCCGTCCTTCCTTCCTTCCTCCGTCCTTCCTTCCTCCTTCCTTCCTTCCTTCCTTCCTTCCTTCCTTCCTCCTTCCTTCCTTCCTTCCTTCCTTCCTTCCTTCCTCCGTCCTTCCTTCCTTCCTTCCTTCCTTCTTCCTCCGTCCGTCAGGTCCGCCGTGCGTCCTTCCTTCATTCCTTCCTCCTTCCTTCCGTCCTTCCTTCCGTCCTCTTCCTTCCTCCGTCCGTCCGTCCTTCCTTCCTTCCTTCCTTCCTTTCTTTCTTTCTTTCTTTCTTTCTTTCTTTCAATAAGAGTTTAGTTTACTTCTACATATGACAATAGTTATTTCTCCCTCTAGTGAGCAAGACGGCGCCATGACATGTTTAGGATAAATTTATGAGGGGACAAACGAGACACGAGGAAAGCTATGTTTCGCCCTTTTAAATGTATTCAGTGAGCAATAGATTTATATTTGATTTCGGACGATTTTCTGAATATTAAGGATGCTCTATTGTGATGCACGAACAATGCTGAATGTCTCGTGTGAAGTGATGCAGAGGAGACTCACGGTGGCGCGCGAAGCTAAAGGATTGTGTGTGTCTCTGGCCTGGGGTCACCACGGGTCACCGGCTCTCGCATGACAACACATCGTCTGGAGGATCAACATTTTTTCCCATCAACGTAGGAATTTCAAATCTAACAAATGTGCGCAACATACTAAATGACAAAAGTTTATAGTATGCGTATTATATGGTACTTGCAGATGCAATTGCAGCTAATAAAAGTAATAAGTTAATAATGTTGAAACTATTGTCTGACCCAAGCAATCATACTAATAAAAAAGGCACAAATTAATACACATTTTTAATGAACTGAATTCAAATTTCAAATTATTTTTAAGACAATGGCTTCAAAGTCGTTTTGTGGAAATCTAAACAGGATGGCGCTTTGGGTTTAGTAGTAATTAACCTATCAATCTAAGTCAGGCAAAAGGCATCTTCAAACATTTGCGTTAACTATAAGTTTTCTAATCAAGTTCTGGGAAGGTCATGATCATTACAGGCAAACAATATCATTTAAATGATCAATATTGATTTAGGCTATTTATTTATTTTAATCCACAAGTAATTATTACACTTGAAAAAAGTGATGTTTTATCTATCAAAAGTTTCAAAAAAAGACAGAAAAAAGTGTAAAGTGTAAAGGAAGTAGCACAGGGCAATGAGCAGGACTTTTTAAACCATGCTTTAAAAGATTTGCCGTGGCAACCCTTCACACAAGCGAAAGCATCCCCTCCTGTCCGAAAAAGCCCAGACTGGTTAGTGTGTCTGTGAAAAAGTCTTAGGTTGGTTGGGAAATAAGGCGAACTGTACTGCTGTAATCAGGGTGACATGCATGACTGTGCTCCTCTAATTCTCTTTCACATGGATAGATCCTTACAGACAGAGTTCAGCTTTCAGGTAGCCCCTCTTTAAGACTGTGATCCCCATACAGAAGCGTGTTTATACTGCTTTAAACAGCTATATGGCACTGCAATGAAACATTGATACGACAATTAGTAGATTTTATGACTTTAATCGGAGACAAACACCTTTACCCAGACTCATACATTTTTATAAATTATACTAATATTTTTGTCCATTCATTATTCAATTTATTAGTATTTTTGTATTAGTTTTATAATTCCAAACGTTTTATAGGCCTAATATTAATTACCTGTGTATGGAAATGAAAAAAAACAAAAAACAATAATACTAAGTCTTGTAATTCAGAAAAAAAACATCTTGTCCTGCAGAGGGCGTTTAAATTGTTTTATTTTGCAGCCTAACATGACAGTCATAAATATCAGCATTTTTAAAAATGTTTAAAAGGTAACGTACGCACCAAAAAAATATAAGAGTTTGGTTATTTTGTAGTTTTTACTCTTAATAAAGTACAAAATATACATTTTACATGTTATAATATATTTTATAATTTTATAATACATATCGACAATTATCTGTATAACGATAAAAAAAAGTTTGCATGTGAATATTTTACGCAGTGTAATATTTGTATGAAAATACATCAGGAATGTGTAAAAACATTTAAAATCAGGCGTTTGAGAAACACAATTGTAGTTATAATCTTTTTATATAACGTATATCATTAGTAGTATTAAATATGGGATGAACTTGTTGCGTACAATTCTTTTTGATCTTTAAATGTTACTTCCAAAGAAACATGAATATGAAATATCAGCTCATTCTTAAGATGTTAAAATACAGTAATCTTTTTTGTATTGGTTTGTTTGGTGTAATGTTGGACAATTAAATTAAATTGTGAAAATTCTGTTGACGTATTGTTCTTCTTCAATGCACAACACACGTTTACAAAAAAAACAGATCATAAATAGTCACATTGCAGAATTTAAGAATCCGAAAGCAAGTTAAAAAGGTTTGTTGTGACGGCTCCAAAGAGCGTTTGCATAAAATCTTGTGGTAAATTCAACAATAATAATAATGGGATTTTATGCTTTCGTCTGTTTCACCGGTGCTTTTCTTTTGCGCGCTGTATAAAAAGTCTCAGTTGCTTTGGATATCCAAAGGGCTTGAATTCTTTAAAAGAAAAAGAAAAAATCCACACATCTTTGATTTTTCCCTCCACGATGCAACACGATCTCGCACTTTAAAGCATAGCCAACCGTCAGGATTAAAACGTTCCCAGTGAAAAAAAAAGCATAAGATCCAGGCGTTTTGGCGCATGAAGTCCGAGGCTGGGAGCCTGGGAGAACACAATAAACCTGTTGTTAACCTTGCTGTGAAAATATGTTTGATGAAAACAGCCAATTATTGTATGAAATGTATTCAAGTATAAAATAATGCCCTTTGTTGGGCACAAACTTGAGCAATGTGGCGGTACAAAAGTCCCCTGTGGCATGAATTGCGCTTTGGCGTCGCCACTTGGCGCGTTACCCAGACCCCTCAATACGCAATTGTTTCTTTATTTCTAATGGCATTTACCGGATCAAAACATGCTGTTAATTCGATCAGAAAGCTTCACCCTTCACAACAATACCAGAATAATTTCTCCCAAAGTTTGTTAAGTTGACCGAAATTAGGCAAATGAATAGAGGTCTCCAGGCGCAGGTGACGGAGAATAATGCGCGTCAGGACCAGCTGCATTCTTCTTTATTTCTCCTTTCTTTTCTTTCACTGCATTATTAAAATTTAGGCCAATGAAACTATTCATTCCGCTCAATAGACATTTTCTTATAGGATAATAGGATACAAATTGAGCGCCTCTGAAGGGAATCCAGCGGTGGGTAACCCTCGTGTGCCAAAGACGTCTGGAGTCTCTAACATGGTCGGAGGGGCCGCTCGTGTGCCAGGCCGGGTCCCCACACCTGCCGAGGCCCCAAACAAAACTAGAGAATGTAAACAAAAACCCGGCCGTAGCCCATGAAAGATGGACGTGTCACCAAGTCGTGTGAGAAACGCCGCGAACAAACGGGGGGACTCCGTCTCCAAAAGGTCTCCCCTGAACTCGGCGGAACAGCCTATTATGTGCTTACTTAATTACTATAATAACAGTAGACAGGCTTTAAACCTGAGACGGGCTTGGGATGAAAGTTAAGATGGCTTGCTGGGACCCAAAAACAGGCGATCGTGTGAGAAACGCGACGTGGAACAGAAAGAGACGCCTTGTTCCGGGGGCTTTGTTTTCATTGCGCGCGCTGCGTTGCGCTCGCTCGCGAGTCATCTCCAGCAAGGCTTGTTACTCTGCAAATAATATTCTACAACCTATCACGTGTCTTTAGATAGGCCACGTGGATTAACAAAGTAGGTCTGCCCCCCGCTTGCCCACAGCTTCAGGTTTGACTATTTCTTTAACTGATCCTAAGTGCACACATTAACCAAAAGCTCGCCTTTAATCCTATGGAATAATTAGGGCCATGAATGCGCCAGCGCTTTATAAGCGGCTGCTTCCAGTCAGCTCATCTCAGTCTGAAGCGTCTGGAAACAGGAGAACCTACTAGTCTAGCTACAATAGTTTCACAATTCTATCATTTTTCCCTAGTTTATTTTTATCAAATGATGGCGTCTAAGATGAAGGATCGCAAGGTATGTGGATACTTTAGTGGCGCACACATGATGCCAGTAACTGCATGCAGTCCAAATACTCCTTGAATGTTTTATTTAGATTTTTCTACCGCTATTATAACTAATTAACATGTTTCGCGTGATGTCAGCTTTTTCCAGAATTTCACAATATTGATATTTTCTACCGAAACAAGCATTTTCAGTATTGCTCGCGCGCATTTTCAGAAGACTATATTAGGGTAGGCTATAGACCGGTAGCTATTACTTGATTTCCCTGGTCTTGAATTTAATGCAAGTCAGTGTTTTATGCTAATTAAATGAATTATATTTATTCACTTTATTGCGATGTAAAAGCGCTTTCCGCCATGTAGGCTATGTATGTTTTGCGCGCAGGGAAAGAGAGCGCAGCGCGGCTCTCCATATGATTCATATCTTATGTGGGCCTATATTCGTTCGATGTATTTTATCGAACGAATAGGTTATCTTCCCGAGTTACATTATGACTTCATATTCGTTGATTGCTTTTTGCATTTAGTAAAACGTATCCAGCACACAATGCAACCAAGCTAATTTTGTGTTTGGTAGTGGCACTTTTCATCCCTTAACTCACTATTATTTTATTATTTTCTATTCCCACAGAAAACTCCTGTTTCTCACAAGGTCATTGAGAAAAGAAGAAGAGACCGAATCAACAGATGTCTAAACGAGCTGGGAAAGACAGTTCCTATGGCACTGGCTAAACAGGTGCGCAGCTGAAACATTCAATGAGTTTAAGTGCGCTAAGTGTCAATGTCTGCATTAATTGTTAGTGTTTATATGATGACCGACAGACTTCGTATATTAAAACAGAATTCTGGGAAACTCGAGAAAGCAGAAATCCTGGAAATGACAGTGCAGTATCTGCGCGCGCTCCACTCCGCAGACTTCCCGCGCGGGAGAGAAAAAGGTGTGTAAGAAATACCGAGAAACCACTTAACATCTATAACACCTATTAACCTATTAATACATCTATTAACACATTTAAGTACGATTCCTCGCTCACATCGTGAAAGTCAAATTATTCACTTTTTAAAACATCAAATCCAGCCCTTTCTTCCCTGCTGATCTCTAACAACGTTCTTTGTTTTCGCAGGAGAACTGCTGACAGAGTTTGCAAATTACTTTCACTACGGCTATCACGAGTGCATGAAGAACCTCGTTCACTATCTGACCACCGTGGAGCGAATGGAGACCAAAGACACCAAGTACGCACGGATCCTCGCCTTCCTGCAGTCCAAAGTCGTTACCGAGCCCGTGTTCGGCTCGTTAGGTACCATCTCTCCAGACCCTACGGACCTTCTGTGCCAGCTGGAGTACCAGAGTCCAAGTCCATCCGAGTCAGTGTTTCAGCAGAGCCCCCCCGGACACTTTTCCTGGCACAGCTCGGCGCGGAACCCCGCGCTCGCGTACCCAGCGATGTCTCAGCACAGCGGGTACTTGTCACCGGTTCAGGGACTCGATCACCATTACATGAACTTCATCGGGCACTCACACCCACACAATGCCTTCAGCTTACACAATGCACAACACGCTGCTCTGTAAATACGTCTGCAGATGTCCTTAATTTATATGTGTACATGTTTTATTTTAATAAGTAGATGTATCATGAAATAAATGATGTTTGAATAAGATTCTGTGTTTATAGTTGATGATAGTAGGAATAGTTGATGTAGTGTGTTCTCTTTGGGATCTTCTGAAGCCGCTTATATTCAGATAACAAACACAAACCTATGCGCTCTTTTTAATAAATAAACAAAATAGCCTAATTCATCATTTGAGCTAAATTTGAGCCAAAACAATAATGGGCATGAACAAGGAAGTAGACACTATGATGGTTTATATAAATCAAGTTCTCTTAACAGGCCAAATTGTATTATGCATTTAAAATCTGTCCAGCTCTTTTCAAATATTGTAACATTGTAAGAAAACAAGCAAATCTTCATTTATTCTGATATTTTGAACTGAGCATAGGATAGCAAATAGGTTTAGAGCACATTTATGCATCCACTATGGTTCTGAAGTAGCATTGCGTTATAATTAGTTAGAAGAGGAAAATTGTAGGCAAATTTTTATCATGAATAATGAAATTAGATAAAATAAAAAATAAAATTTTTATGAGAATGTAACCTTATATAATACATTCAAATCTCATTCAAATATTTTATTGCGCAACAATCATATTCTTAATTTCCGCTGTGATATGCACAAATTCTTATGAAGATACCATGACTAAATTTGTCTTTCTAGACTGTATTGTCTCTTAAGATTAACCCTTGGCGTAATGGTCTGCTGGCCTGAGACCCCTTGATTGACAATAAGCCTCTTTTTAGGGGAATCCATTTGGACACAAATCCAGCCCCCCATCCTATCCCAGTGTCTCTTCCACCTATATTTAAATAGGATGCAAATAACAAATCAAACTGCTAAATACTAAGTATTCTAGGGAGGGAGTGTAATGGATGTAAGATGTTTTAACACAGGCAATTTTAACAGAGGCAGTGTTCATATAGGCTACAGTCGCAGAAATGAGTTTGTGAACAATTTAAAAATATCTGCATTTCTGCAATGCTTACTCATAAAATTAGTCTTATCTTAATCCAAGTCACCATTATACAGACAAATACAAACTGACTAAACTAATAACACACAAACAAGCACTAAACCATGATGCCGCTTCCATCATGCTTCACAATGTTGGGAAGAGGTTTTGGTGTTTGTGTGCAGTGCCCTTTTTCCTCTGAACAAAGCCGTTTTTGGCCCCAAATATTTTTTTTCCAGCTTTGTAGGACGCCCACTGTTAGGGAGAGTAGCAATAATTTTCTACATTTGTAGACAGAGTATCCTACCATGGATTTGTGAACACCCAGGCCTTTAGCAATGTTTTTTAGCCTTTCCCAGCTTTGTGCATCTCTGTAATGCTTTTTTAAGGTCTTATGAAAGCTTTTGGGATTGAGGCATAGTTCACACTAACCCATCTTTCTCGAGATTTGTCAGCAGGCTTTGTGTGCTTTCATTTATCTCATCTCCTTGATTGACTGTCGAAACACAGCGCTTCAGTTACATTCCACACCTACTCAATGTCTTCAGCAAAACTCTGTGTTCTGTGTTATTAGTTAAGTCAGGCTGTGTTTGTGAGTTAGATGCCTCTTCCATCATGCTTCACAGTGTTGGGAAGAGATTTTGGTGTTTGTGACCTTAACAAAACCAGTTGTGTAAACAAAACCTTATTCATGAATAAGCAATGCAGAAAACCCTAAGGGTTCACAAACTTATTCTTGTGATGTCAGTCTTTCCCTTTCCTCTCTCTCACAAACATACAACGTTTCACAATTTTCTACATCAATTAAACGTTCCTTTTGCATACAAAAACAAATTTCCCAGTAATACTTAATATTTTACTACTAATAAAAGTAACACATTATTTAATTTATTTAAAAACTGTTGACATATAAAGCTGTTTGTAATTCAAAAGAACCATTTTAAATGACCCTATTCATTACCATTACACTTTAATGGCTTATATAAACCACAAGAGTAATTCACTTTTACAGTGTGTTTATTTAATTTAATTAAATTTTACTATTTAAAATAACATTTTATTATTATGTATTTTAAGATGCTATTCAAGTCTGTAGTGGCAAAGCTGAATTGTTGTTACAGTCTTTAGGTACATGGATGTACTCTGAAAACCATTCTAATATGCTGATTTGCTGCTAATTTCTTTCTATTATTATTATCAATGTTGAAAACATTACAAATTTCCTTAAACTTATATTCTAAATGGTGACGTATGTAGTATTTTTTCTAAAATCCTTGGCATTTTCTGAAGGACATGTTATTTTGATCAATGCAGGTCATCGTCATTTTCCCTTTTTAAAATAATGTTTGTATTTTTCTGACATCATATTCAAGGGAGTGACATCACCTAGCTCGGTATTTCGACTCTGTTACGGGAGAAGATCATAGTGAAACATTGTGAAAGCACAAGAATATTGACTGTAAATAATGCACAGCGATATATGCTAAAGCCGTATTACACAGTGCCGTTATATATGTGAATCAGTCTGGACAATATGTGCCATTTCCATACTTGACTTAAGCAAATCAGACAGACAGTTGTTCACTGTGGCCAGGATTAGCTTAAGGGAAAGATGGCCACCATAGTGGAAAATAAAAGAACTCTACCCACATTGCATATAATTTTACCAGGTTCCAGTCAGCCATGACGCTGATTGTTTCTGAGATGTTGGCACTTGTGTCCCTCCCTCTTTAACTGTAGAGGGTTTACTCTCTTTGGCCTCTACAATGGCATAGAAGAAGCGAGCCACACCCCTCTCTCCACCCCCGTCCCGCACGCTTCTGACACCCCAAATACTACCAGAAACCAGTATCACTCAGATCTCCTCAAACAGGACACCTGAGAGAGAAATAAAGATAAAGAGCTAAAGGGACATACTGTCCTAGAATATCATGATGGGTACAAAACAGGTGTGATTCTGTCCTGATAGGTGACTTATGCCCGGGACCCCTCCTTCTCAAAGCCTGAATTCATCCCATCGCCGTTAAGTCCTTCTTTAAGTAAGTTGTATGGCACCAGCTTCCAAAAAAGCACAAGGAAAGAGAAAAGGGAGCGAGAGGGATTCTGGACAAGGAGGGAGATTGTGGTACATTGGTGGGGGTTGCTCCATTGTGATGGAGCTGAAAGGAAGACAATTTTGGGTTCCTTGGGCTTCATCCTTGAGTGGGCCTGAAGAAAAATAATCAGCCCCTTGAAATCAAAGCTCCTAAACAGAGGCCAGGAATTAAGGGCATTCGGATTGGGGGTGCAGGACACACGCACAAACTCAGATCATTATTGATGATTTTATATATTGTGTATATATTATCTTAAAATTATTATTTGTGTAATCATTTTTTAATGTTTTTGAAAGAAGTCTCTAATGATCACCAAGGCTGAAATTTAATTTAAGATAATATCATGTATTGGTAAAAATTATTATTATACTTTAAAAAGGTCGTGTACTATTCAAATATATGTTTAAAGTGGCATTTTATTTCTTTTGCATGGACAAGAGGCGAAGAATTTCAGGCAGCCATACTCTAGTCTCGGGGTCACATCGCTTCTGAATCACTCTATAGTTCTAAATTGGTGCGCGAGGGAAAACATTTCTTGCGAAGAAGACTTGTGCTGTCAGATTTATGTGGAAAACTGTACATTTTATCAGGAGTTTTTAAAAACAGGAATTTACTTGAAATATATAGGTTTTTTATAATTATAAGATGTCTTGACGGTAGGGGCTGGAAGAAAAAAAGTCGAAATTTCGATCTTGTCGAATTTAAAATAAAAAATCACATGTCGGAATGCAAAAGCCGTAGCAGATTAGAATTTTAGGGTGCACAGGCAGCCTTATCAGTTGGTGCACGAGATGGCGATGTTGAGTAAGTTTCGATTGAGAATTTTAGATGTTTGTCTTTAGAGACTATCCAGTTGAACCCACTAGCTGCTGCGCTGCTACTTTGTTCTTAAAATAGTGCGTGAAAAAATAACATCAAGCGGGAGATTATGTTGTTTACGTCAAAAGCCGAAACCCAACAGTTGCACAGAAAGATATTTTGTTATCACATTATCGTAGAGGTACGTCTATCAACATGCACTCGCAGTCTTGCACAAGCGAGACACATGGTAGAGAAGCCATGTGAAAATACTGTAAGTCAACATATAAATGACATGTCTCAAAGACTGTTTAAATGAAAAAAGTTACTCTTTGTGATTGGTTTTCGGTCATTTGTATTAAATTATACATACATGCATGATTCTGTTTTGTTTCTAATTGTTTAAGCAATTTTAATTATTTAAGGTTTATAAACATTATTTTAAACATTATGCACTTTTTTCAAAGATAATAATGTTATTTTATTATGCTTTGAAGAAACGTGCATAATATGTTGTTCAATCCGCCCTCTTGTGGCCTCAGGAGAGAACCCAAAAGCTTTTTTCACCCCTAAATTTGTATAATTATGACTTTTAAATTCGAATATTGATAATATTTAAGTACAAAATTTGAATTTAGTTTTTCAGCCATTTTGACAGCCCTACTTTACTGTCATTTTTGATCAGTTTAATGCATCCTTGCTCAAAGTATTAACTGAATAAAAAAAGTTTTGATGATAGTGGATGCATCAAAGCTCACCAAGACCCTCCGATGTCCAAAGTGAAATCTAGGATCTGTCTTAGTGCATGAACAACACAAACACCTACATTAGCAGCACTTTTGGGAAGAAAAACGCAGGTGCCTGTCATCCAACTGTCAGAGCAAGTAATTGATGGATGAACAGACAGATACATGGATGGATGAACGGATGATTGGGTGGATAACACAAGCTGTTTGCCAAACTGAAACTTGAACTGTGTTCAAAACGTTGGTGCGGAAAAGAGGAGAGAAGAGGAATAGAAGACAAAGAGGGCATGCAGATGGGAAAAACGATAATGCCATGAAAGACGAAAGCGATGAAAGAGCACTGAGTGACCAACAAGCCAATATTAGTTTAAATCCGCAGAGGGAACACTGTGTTAAGCGGAGGGAGAAAAGCTGGTAAAATTAGAGTTCTTTAGCTTCATCACACAGTATGAATCAAAACAAATGAAGCAGAGCTAAAATGGCTTAGGATTTTATTCTATTGTCATGTAAAATATCTTAAAATGCCAAAGAAAGCAGCCAAGAAAGTTTCTTCTCATCAGAAGTTTTCTTAATACACAAGCGATTTTGTTGAGAAAACTGCGGGTCTTTTCTAAACTAAACACATCTGACACTGTGGGGAGGCACATGAAACACCAGTGTGGTGGTGTGGTGGTTCATATTTCCGTGTTCACTCAGTATGATTGACACTTTCACAAATGACATAAGCAGAGGACATCAGCCTGAGAGCCTTCTCAGACCTATAGTAGTCCAAATTTTACTTGACAAGATTTTAAAATAAAACTGCATCTCAAAAATCTCCTTAAATAATATGTATTTAGAAACAAATAAATTTTTACATTCATATAAAAAAAAAAAAACACTCTTCTTGCTTTCACTCATCTATCTTAACATCAAATTTAAGCAAAGAATTAAAAATCAGCACCAGACTCAGTTTAAACAGTTTTGCCGCAAAATGTGCAAAAAATTTTTTGGGATTTACTAGTTAATTTTAAACTAATATGCAAAATCTTGTTCAAAAGGTTGTTGAAAATATGTTTTAGAAGTAGTATAGCATGTCACAAAAGTATTTCATATCTAAGAGACTGAAAGCAAATTCAGTTTAGTGCAATTACAATGTAAATCAATTTGCAATAAAATCAGTTGACAAACTCTTTTTATTTGACATGAACATGAACACACACTACACTGTAAAGCAATGAAATACAGTTCAGTTGACTCTAACCAAATCTAATATAAAGCAATACAATAATAATGTCATGATTATAACTTGAATATTGATTGTGCGTCTTTATTTATGGATGAAGCCAGTTGGGTTAATATGTTTAGTTGAAATAGTATCTTGCATTTCTCAATGTAGCTAAAATTTGTTTTAAACCTCTGACCTATTGACTCCTATGGCTGAGCTGGTGCTTGGTCTGCTGGTTGTGACTGGATGTCCTGTGTTTGTCCATTAGGAGCGGGCGGTAGTCCAGGAGTCCAGACGGGTGTTTGTGAAGGGTAGAGAGCACACTCCTCAGCTCTTCCTGGCTCTGACACACTCCAAACAGCTGTAGCACAGCACCCAGCTCAGCTGCAGACAGAAGCCCAGTGCTAGAGCCATCGAGCCGGGCACAGGCCTTGCTAAGAGCCCTGGTCTTACGCTGGAGCTACAAAACCAAAACACAAGAGGAAAATGTAAACATTTTCACATTCGTTCACACATATTATCGCCTATAAACAATGCATAACCTTTTTCCTGATCTTGCGACTTAATGTTTCCGGAGTGGCAACTTCTTTAGTTTCTCTGGGAGTCTGCAGAGCAGCTGCCATGTTGGATCCATGCTTCCATATTTGACTCTGGGATAGAAAAGGCTTGAGGAATTCTGTGTAGGACACGCTGAAATGACAAGAAAAAAAAAATCCATGAGGACATGAAATGCTCAGTTATGTCATCTTATGAATTCTCTATAAAATGTATTCCAGATATTTAAGTTTGATAGGCTTGATCCAAATTCAAAAGAAGTCATTCATCACAAAAACACATCTTGATACTTGTGTTTCCAGTGCTTCAAGACCAATAATATTATGGTCACACTTTATTTTAAGGTCAAATTCTTCCTATTAGCAAACCATTAACTACAACTTTTGCCTCAATAACTCCTAATTTGCTGCTTATTAATAGTTAAGTTTAGGTATTGGGAAGGATTAGGGATGTAAAATATGGTCATGCAGAATATGTGCTTTATAAGCACTAATAAACAGACAATATGTTAATAATAGGCATGCTAATAAGCAACTAGCTAATAGTGAGAACTGGCCCCTATAAAGTGTTACAAATATGATTATATTCTTCCACAATTGTTCATGCCAATTTACTTGCAATGGATAAAACATTGTTGGTTTTAGTCACAAACGATCAGTCATTTTATTCACAAATATACTTTATTATGCACTATACAAAATGTGAAGCTGAAGAAGGGTCTTGAACACATTTAATGATCAAATTTGTTTATTTAGTAACACTTGAAGCCTTTTTGTTTAATACATTTTAAAGATATTCATGATGTACATTGTAATGCATTATATCCTTTCATAAATAACTGTAACTAAAGATAAAATGCATTTGAATATTTGCAAATTCCTTGTTAAATCTGAAATGAATTGCTTGTCGTGCATGTTTTAATGCTTTATACTTTCTAAAGGTGTAATAATTATTAGAAATGCATTATAATGTGTAATGTGGTTGCAGGTATAACGATATCAAAAAGCATTAGGTGCATTTCAAGACATAATTAATGCATTAAAATACTTTAATACTGCGAAATATATAAAGGCTTCATGTAAAGTGTTAGATAATCATATCACATCTCCTTGTTCACCCATTTATATATTTATTTATGCATGGATGTCTTGATTTATTTATTTATCTGTTTTGGTCTTCCCTAATGTAAGTGTATCTACCTGCCATCATGGTTGATGTCAAACTTCTTGGCCAACAGATCACACTCATACTGGCTGAGATGAACACAGAGACTCATAAGGATGTCTTTAAATTCATCACTGCTAACAAAACCTGTTCCAGAAAAATCCATTTCGGAGAACTCAGTCCAGAGCTCAGAAACAGACAACTCCACCTGTTTGTGAGAGAGAAACCGGTTCATAAAATTGTTTAAATAACATAATCATATCTCAGCTCAAAGAACTTTACACCATCCTAAGGTATTTCCTCCACACCCCCACCTTGGCCCGTAGAGCATCCACTAATATATCTGAGACGCAGTTGAGTCTTTTGGAGAGGCGCATGAAGTCATTGTCTCCACGTTTGGGGGGATTGTGCTTGGCATTGGGGTAACAGCAGGATTTGGGAGATGGGCCAAAGTGACGTATAAACTGTTGAAAGTCCACAGATCCATCCTGCTGAGTGAACAATGAGGACCACAACCTCCGGACCTCTCCACGTGTTACCTCAGGATGGAGCTCTAACCTGAGCAGGGCGAGAGAAAGAATGACAAACAAGGACAGAGGGATAAATGATGGTAAGAGGGAAAGGGAGAGAATAGTGGGATTCATGAATGTAAAGTATACACCTCAAATTCTTAGAAGAATGCAAACACTGTACCCTTTAAAGCCCTCCACACCCCACAGACACCCCCCCCCCACCACCTTATTTATTCGAGCTGCATTTAAGCTAAAACTTGGCAACCAACAGCACAGAAGCAACAGTTTATCTTACACAAATACACAAACACAGTGTCATGCCTAAAGAAAGGACAGTACTGTGAAAAAACACACTATAAGGGGATCTGACAGCGTCTGCATCATACAACCCTGATCTCCACTCGGTTTTGTTAAACATGGATATTTAAATAAAAAGGTTACATAATTTTGGTTTTAGGTACATAATTATATTTACAATAAAGCATGTGCTGTATTAAAATATTACATTTATTAGGTTAGGTTATATTTTTTATGCAACTATATAATATACATAGTTCTATATACACTAAATACACTATACACTCTTTCAAAAAATGTGGGGTCACTCAGATATTTTTGAAAGAAGTTTGAAAGAGGGTCTCTTATGCTTAACAAGACTGCATTTATTTGTTTGTTTGACAATATAGTAAAATAAAAAAAACTGTAATATTGTGAAATATTACAATTTTAAATTTTAAATAACTTTATTTTCAAATGTAATTTATTCCTGGCAAAATGGCAAAGCTGAATTACTCCAGTCTTCAGTGTCACATGATCCTTCAGAAATCATTCTAATATTCCAATTTGGCTTAAACAGTATATCGTTGGGGCTTAAAGTTGATTAAAACATGTATATGTCATTTTGTTTGCCAGGTGTTGTTATTAAAGTCTACCATTAATAATCTGAGGATGCATTCAGTGTTTAACGATGTTTGATGTACTGACTAATATTAGTATATATTTTTACTAAATATATTGAATAGCTTTTTCATTCATTGACATACAGTTACACTTATAGAGCATATGTGTTTTGAATGTAACATTGACCTTTGTGTACTTTTAATTGTACTTAATAAATTATGTTTTATTTAATTGTTTTAGGCTTTTCAGTGTAAAGCTGTGGTCACATTTACCATTGTTCGGTAAATATTTGGTTTGGTAATTTCTATAGGAATCCATGCAATCTGAAATTGTGTGCTTATTTCGCAAATTCTCTCCATTGACCAACAGAAAGCTGCTTGGTTTGAAATTGGCTTCTGTGTGAGCTTTGCGTCATACATCTCTACGCTACTGACAATAGACAATGGACCTTTTTGGCAATGTGAAATTTAGCTAATCTGACCGCACCTTAAATGAGCAAAAAACAGAAAAGACGCAATTATCCCCGCTCTCCCGAGCAGTTCACATTATTCAAGTCTGATTTACAGGTGGTAGATAGTTTGAAAACACTTTTGAAACAAAATCATTAAGTTATTGCTAAACATTGAATCTAGAAGACTAAATTTCTCTGGAGCTTCAGTAGGTTTCTTCAGTTCAGTTTGGGGCTTATTGTATATGTGGCACTGATACAGTATGTGTGAACATACACGTATGCGTTTGTCTCTGCCTTGTAAGAATCGATCAAAGAAGCAACAGTTTCTCACCAGACACACACGCACATACTCAGTGCTCACTGTGGGAGCCAGAGAAGTTGGCACTGATACGTCAGCCAAACCCTCTGTGAACTCGGCTGCTGTAAAGCCTGTTAGTGTCACTAATCTCTGAGCTGGCGAGGAGAGTTCAGTTCACCTTGGACTGGTTGGCACCGTCTCTCTCTGTGTCTGTGCACCAGTGCCACAAAAGTGAAGGTGGGTGCCGGCAAAGGTTTCATTATGTAGGGGGGTGGGGGTCTTTGCTCTGGCATCCACAGTGGGGTGGTTTTCTGACCAGGGCGGGCGTGCCCTCCATTGTATCAGGATCCATCGACTCTTTTAGCCTGACTTTACTCATTATTCCAGCCACAAATGAATAGGAGATTAAAGAGGTGATGTAGAAATGATGAAAAAAGTGGGATGGCGACCCTTCCTATCTAGCGAGTAGCAGCGAATCACAAAAGGTCAAAGGCAGAGCTGCCTGCAAAACAGCAGGTAGCGGCGGGAGGAGCGGAGATAAATACAGAATAATAATTTATAATGGAGGGGAGAATGGTTGGGTGCTCACATGTGGTGTAGTAACAGTTGGGGGGTGGGGGAGTGTATCAGACGCTGACGCAGTGCCACCATAAAACCGGTTGGTGTAGGTGTTGATTTCACAACGGGCAAGAGGAAGGTTCGAAAGGAGAAATATATTGTCTAATCTTGCAATCATACGGAAAGAGCCGTTGGTAATGACGTGGAGTACAGGTTATATAATAATCCCCTATGGGTTGCTAAAATAGATGACAGGTAGAAGAGCCTAAGAGCCTGAATCATTAAAAGACCAATTACATGATGCAAAATGCAATTAACACAGGCAATGATGAGAATACATTTCTTCCACAATCAACATCATGCAATTTATTTCATATTAATTAATTTTGATATTTTTGGTGGGGCATAAATTCAAAGCTGGTGTAAAAGTCTAGAGAAATCCAAACGTCTATGGAGTAGCTTGGTATAATCTTTTATTATTAAGCAATGAAATTTTGTTTAAAAATGCACTGAACTTTAAAATCAAAATTGGTGTGATATGACCAATAAGCACCAAGTCATTTACTTAAAGAAAAAAAAGAAAAAGGGAAATAAAAAAGTATCCCCTGAAGATTTTTTAGTTCATGTGCAAAGAACAACACATTTCTTAAAAATACCAGTATATTTATATTAATATTGAAAAAATAATCTTTAGTAAATAAATAAATACATCATATTTACTTTTTAATTTAGCATCTATTATTTTATTCATTTTTCAAATGAAAAAAAAAAAAATAATAATGTTATAATGCCTAAAGCTTCAAAATTCATGATTTAAACCTTCAATGCTATTGGACATTATTTTATCTTAATAATATTTGAAAGTAACTATAAAACATACATTTAAAAAATTCTAAATTAAAGAGAATAAAAAGAGCCTATAAACGAGTGCTGAGTGGGAACTAACAAAAGAAAACACACCACCGATTGTATATCTGACTCTCTATATTGCAGATGTATTTCCCTTTCCTTTTTTTTTCAAGTTCGTGCGAGCCGGGTCTCTTTCGTTGTTTTTGTGTCACGTTGGTTCGCGAGTTGGTCAGCCCTCGTAGCTGGGGTTTGGTTTTGGTGTGTGCAGTAGACGCGGAGATAAGCTGCGAGCGGGACCAAGGGTGGGGTACGCCGCTAGACATAGATCATGAAAACAAATCGCAGACATAAACGGGCTGCATAGGAGAGGGTGGTGGGCGAGGGGGGGAGGTTGATCGCTACACGTGCTGTACCACAGAAGTCTGAGAACAAGGGACAAAACATATGCGAAGTGAGCACATGTTGCAAGGCGAATCGAGCACGTTGCAAAGTAGACCGGAGGCAGACAACAGCGCGCCGATCGCACCGGGCACAGCTCGGCGGGGAAGCAGATAAACTTAAGGCCTAGCGGACCAAACCAGATGTAGGTTTGGTGTGGGGGGGGGGGGGGGGGGTGGGGGGGGTGGGGGGCGGGGGGGGTGGGGAGGTTGGGGGGGGGGGGGGGGGGGGGGGGGGGGAAGTAGTGGATAATTGCACAATTAAGGCCGTCCATTTGTCGTGGCCAATGGAAAGGCCGCGGGCCGGGGCCATGGCGAGAAAATAGCAAGAGCTCTTTAGACCCAGGCTGGAGACTCTGGGGTGGGACCACGGTAGTTGCGGTGAGACACAGGCAAGGGGATCGTGTTTCATCTACACTGACTCGGAGACACCCAGGATTGAACACCACGGAGAAAGACTCAGTGATTTGGCATGGTGTTAAAGACAATGAGGAAGAATGCATTCCACATTCCAGCATATTTCTTCTTCAACTATCGTTTGTGAGACATAATCAATGTCCTGCAGATAATCTTCTGAAGTACTGACTAATAAAACTGAGTAACTTATAAAAGGCTAATTAGACATTATGCCTGAAAACAAATCAATTAATCATTTGATATTCATGCATCACATAGGCTGTTAGTATTACTATTATGCTCTACAGGTTTGTATTGTGACCAGACAATAAAATCTATGGCATATGGAGGAAAACCATATTTTCCTTTTCTGTAAGTGGCACATCACCTTTTAAGTAACTGGTACATGTCCTCCTGAGTGAGACGTCTGGTGTTTTTCTCATCCAGTTCTTCAAACTCTCTTAGCATATCTCTGTAGTGATTTGCCACCAAATTCTTCACCAGACTAAACAGCTGAAACATAAGAAAGGTTCATTAATGGTACTGATCTGGAAGAGTATTTCTTGATGTAAATGATTCGGTGGGTTTTAAAATTACTTATAGTGTCATGTAATTTGTACTGTACCCTTAAACAATATAAGACAAAAATGTTCAAGAAACTGTAATAACAATAAATGTTATTATTATTACTATTATTATTACATTAAGGTTTATAATATTTATTAAGATCTATTTTTTTTACAGACATACCAGAATTCTGCTTCACAGTTGCTTTTACCTGTATTATAAATCTCTGAGAGATATTTCAGATTTTCTGGTAGTTCTAGACAGTTAGTTCTTTCTGGAGAAGCTACACTACTATTCAAAAGTATCTTTTTTTAAAGATTTTATACTTTTATTTAGCAAGGATAAATTAAATTGGATTCAAGAAGTGACAGTGTAAGACTTTTACATTGTTACACAAAAATCTGTTCAACTAATGCGTCGTCTTTTTGATCCAGTCTAAATTATCAATAATCCTGAACAATTATCCGAGTTTCCCACAAACCATATTAAGCCTACAACTCTTTTCAAACACTGTTTTTTTCAGGCACCAAAAGCAGCATATTATAATGATTTCTGTCACGTGTACACTGGACCGAGTAATGGCTGCTGAAATTTTTGCTTAATTCAGCTTTGCCATCATTGGGCATACATACTTGATGAAATCATTAAATAGAAACGTTTCCTATACTGCAATAAAATCTCACAATATTACTGTTAATAATATGAAATTTTTGATCAAATAATTGCAGCCTTAGTGAGCATAAGGGACTTCTTTGAAAAACATTAAGAAATTTTACCAGCCCTAAACTTTTCAACGGTTTAGGTTGAAATCAGCATTGTACATCTGGGAATTTACAATTGTTATGAAATAACATGAGATCATACCTCATGGTCACTCCGATCGTCCTCCGTACAGGAGGCCCTTCTCCGCTCGCATCGAGTATTTTCGGGAATTGTTTCAAGGGCAGTGAAGTGTGCTCTTGGGTTTGGTCTTTTGTGGGGGCTGGTGGCGTCTGGAAGCTGGGAACTCCTTTCCTGAGGGAGCAAGAAGCAGCAAAAAGAAAAAGTCTTTGAGGCCATAACTTTGGTTTTTAGATCTTTTATTATACAAGAGAAGCACTGAGAAACCCTAAGAACGAGCGATCCGCTTTGTGCCGTTCTCACTTGAGTGGCGGACAGGGAGAGCTACAAGACCTGGCATGGAAACGGCCTTGCTGCGCTGACCGCTTTGAGAGCAACTGGAGTGGTCAAACCAGGCAGACACCTGACGATCTTGAAGTGTTAGCACATGAGAAAAGCCAGATGCACAAAGCCCAGCCTAGGCTAATGTGTTCCCTGTGCGCTTGGATGGGTTGATGGGGGCCGGACTTGGCTGAGCGGATAGCTGTGGCTCTTTTGTGCACAAGAGAGGACAACCACTCCCTAGGCTTTAGGGCAGCGGTCTGGGCCATCTTAGGGCCACAGTCCGAACGAGGTGGGCGGACTGCTGGCTTGAGAGGTCACAGGCTAGAGCAGAGTTAGTCGCACTGTGTAAAAGAAGAAATAGGAAGGAGGGACAGAGAAAGATGGTGAGATTTAAAAGACACAGACTCTTCAAATAATTTTGATAGCAGTTCAAAGAGACAAACGGGCGGAGACACTGACTGCAAGAGGCATTATGTTTGTGTTTGTGCATTGTGTCGATGACAACGTGAACGTGCCTTCAGGATTTTCTCAAGACTGACTGCTCTTTTCAACAGTTAATCTGACCTGAATGAGCCAGGAATAGCAATAGGGGTTGGGGGGGGGGGCGCATTCGGCTGTGGATTGGGTTAATGGAATAGGGGGGGTGGGGGGTTTACTAGCTAATCTGGGGGGTTGTTTGCGTGAGAAAAGTTCCTGAAAAATGCTACTAAACAAAGAGTGAGTCTCCATTTGCCAAACTGATTGTCACAGCAGAACAAATATAGAGCTAAATACTGAGAATTCATCATATTCAGTGGTTGAGTCTATTAGTGGACCTCTTGGATGCCGAGGGAAGAGACCTTGTGACCCAGCCACGGACATCTCAGCAGGACTCCCATGTATAACAGCCCTGCCAAAAAACGAACACAGCAGGACGTGACTTTGGCGTAAAGCCAAATAAACACACTAGCGTTTCACAGACACTCAAACTAAAAAAATGGAATGAGTTAAAGATCCACTGTAATTCGAAGATCCACAGAAATTCAAACTCATTCAAAAGTGGTTCCCTGGGTTCGAAAAAGTTTTGGTGCCCATTTTAAAAGTTGTTAACATGGTGGGGTTGTGTTTTAGCGATTCGTTAGGGGTGGGGGTGTTTAGGTTGGGTTGTTGGTATACCTGGTGTAGGTTTTTTGAAGGTGGGGTGGAACCCGATTGGACGGATGGTGACATTGCGGTTGAGAGGGTGTGTTGGGAACAAATATGGCAAAAAAAAATAGTGACTTGGAAAATAAAAAGATAAACTAGGATAAGCATAAGGGGACTGGAGGAGCGTGTGTGTCAAGTGGTTGGCTTGGAGCAAAAGGGGTTCTGCCTGCCTGTCAAAGAAAAATGTGGTACAATAATAAACGGGGAAAAAAGCCAGTATGTTTTTATATCTATTATACAAACGTAATAAAAAGGAGCACTTTTGCCGGGGGTGGGGAAAAAGAAGCCCCAAGGGAGGGGGGGGTGTCTGTGAGTAGTGCTGCGGTGGTTTGAGGGTTAGGCGCGTCTACTCAGATAGAGGGGCTCTGCGGGGGGGCGATGGCGGGATGAGGGAAGTGGTGGCTAGAGATATCATGGGTCTAGGAAATTCTCCCAAGACCACCCCGACTCTAATGATACGTTGGCGTGCGACCTAAGAGGTGTATTCATGCGCGCACGGTCCAATATTAAGGGGGGGTACTATATATCTCTTCAGAGCGGAAAATACATTGTTGGGCTAGATCTGTGGGGGAGGCGTGGTTCAGTGGAACGAGGGATCGGGATCGTGAAGATGAAAACGTTGTGGGGTGGGACGGAGGCACAAACGGAGACATGGGTGAAAGGGGAGCAGAACAACGCTTCACTGGCCGGCAAGAACTTGTGTCCGTAAGGGAGGCATAGGGCAGCTGCGTGGGGGGGTGGGTGAGGTAGAGGGGGAAATACGAGTTCGGAGAACAGCACATAATGAGGCAGGGGGAAACCCGGAGGGTAGCGCAGGGGCAGTGAAGATAAAAAAAAAGCAAGGGCGGAAGAATGAAAAGCCGCCAGTGCGCAGGGACAGGGGACGGGGAAGGAAAAGGTGGGGCGAAAGAAAAAAGACCACAAATCAATAAAACAAGGGAGAACAGGAGAGAGGGTCGAGATGGGGGGTCAAAGATCCACAAACAAAAGGCAACGGGAAGAATGTGCCCCGCAATAAACGCCTGAGGGGAGAAGATGGGCATGGGGGGTGAGTGCAGGGTAAAACGATTGATCGGAAGTTGGGTAGTTTGCTGCGTAGAAGAGGAGTAAGTATTGGTTTTACTTAGGTATTGGGTTGGTTTAAGGAGAGAAACAGTCAAACAGAAGAATGCATAATGTGGGCTGAAAAGAAACGACCAAACAGCCAATAGAAAATAGGTATCAAATAAGCACGAAGTGAGAGGGCCCTTAAATAACGTTGATAAGGGGTGGGGGCAAGGTATCCATTTGCGTTAACTGGCCCCTTCCCCCCACATCTACTAAGTTCTGCAGTTGTCAAACGCGTAGGGCCTTGAAGTGGGGGTGTTTTTTTGTACCTGCTGTATACTTAGATTAATCTACATTAGTTCAAGTGCCACCCAAGGGGTGGGCATGCTGTGTGAGTCAGAGTCAGGGCAAGACCACCTCGCTGCCTCGACTACTGATCTTGGCGGGAGATGGAGAGACAGGAGGTTATTTTTAACGACGAGGGGTCGTTGACCGCCTTGCGGACCCACCGGTCCTCCACAAGCGGAGAGGAGGATGTTGAATTAAAAGAAATGGAATTGAGGGAGAAGAGTCCCATCACTCGCAAGACAGACGCCCCCACAGAAGATACTGCTGAATGATGGGCCTTATTTTGCGTTTTATTTCATCTCGTCTGAGGATGGCTGGACTGAGTGAGGGAGTGAAAGAGAGAATAAGTAGACGCACATTTATCACGTTTGGACTGTATTGTTCTGTTTAATCTGGCTAAACCAGCGAGAGCAAGGAGTCGTGTGTGTGTGGAGAGAGGAATGTGTGAAAGAGACTACAAGAGCCACATGAGTGAGCTGCATGGGCTCGGACTGAGAATGGCTGTGTGTTTGTGAGATTCGCTTTAAAAAGATAATTTTAACCCCCAAAATAAAAATGGCATCATTCGCACTCTGATTTCTTCCAAGCCCTTTCCATTGTTGACTGAACTTTACTTTTATGGACAAAAACAGCTGTAATGTCTTCCAATAAGCTTCTTTTGAGTTCCACAAAATAAATAAGCATTACAGCTTTGATGTATGATATGAATGATACACTTGTAAAGAAGTGTGCTATTAGTTTTCAATCAAGCAATCAGTCCTAAGATTTGACATAAACAAATATTCTAGAAACCATCCACACAGCAACAACCAAAATATAAATATAATCCAATAAATACACAAATGTTCAAAAGTTTGGGGTTGGTTAGATTTTTAAATATTTTTGAAAAAAGTCTCCTTAATGATTACCAATGCTGCATTTATTTCCTCAAAACTAAAGTAATATTGTGAAATAGTATTACAAGTTAACATAACTTTCTCGATTTGAATATATTTTAAAACGTAATTTATTCCTGTTATGACAAAGCTGACTTTTCAGCGGCCATTACTCCAGGCTTCAGTGTCACATGATCACAAATCATTCACAAATCATTCTAATATGATATCTAATATATCAATATTGAAAACAGTTACACTGCTTTTTTGATGTATATAAAGTTTAAAAGAACAGCATTTATTTGTTATTTATATGTTTTTTTTAACATTAATTGTATTTTTAACCATTTTAACCATTATATTATTGTCTTTTTAACCATTATATTTAATGACTGCATCCTTGCTGAATAAAAGTATACATTTCTTATACTGTATATATACATGTAGGTCAGTATGTCTGTCAATATCGACGTCTATAATTTTATGTATGTTTTCAATGCCTCTTTCATACAATTTCACATTGTATAGTCCCAATGTGTGTGTGTTTGTGTGTGTGTCCAGTTTCCCCTACAGCTGCAGCTTCAGCGGATTACCCATCATCCACACGGCAACATTACACAAGTCGATCTTTGAACAAAAGTCATGGCTGCTATTAATGAGATGGTAATCCTGGGCACCGCTACCTCCCAGATCTGCTTCCACTGACAGGGGAAGAATGTCCAAACGGCCTGCTCACAACACCCAGCACAACACTGAGGCCATTGTCAGCAGTGCTGGTCTGAGCCCTGGACCCAGCTCAAGGAGTTATCCCCTTCCATCCCGATCCTGTCCCCACACCCCCGTCTCAACCCCTTCACACCCCATGAATAAAAATTAAAGCCCTAAATGGGTGGAGGGAGGAAAGGAAAGAGAGAGAGGGACCGAAGAGAGAGAAAGAGGAAAAACAAAATGTTTTGCTGGAGATTAGGGTGGGATATCTGGAATTTTGACGTCTGAGGTTCCCACATGAAGATCTGACATCTACCCATCCTATGCCTGCTTGGTTTCTCGGTCTCACCATAGGGACCACACAAACTGTGAGGGGCACGCACAAACCTTTTAGAAACCATAGGGGGAGGGGGGGGGGGGGGGATGAGCGATCAGACAAATCGGCTCACGTCGAGGCTGATCAACTCTAACGCTGTGTGCGTTCCTAATTTTGACCATATGTTACAAAGCAGAAAAATCTTTCATAATGGAGGTCATCAAAAAGTAAATAACTGAATGATTGAGGTTTCAGAGGCTTGGGGGTATACTTTTTGGAGGCATAAATGTGCAAAGGTAATGACAGTCGTTTGTGATGAAATGTCAAGTTGTGGGGGGTTCAGGTTAGGCAGCTGGAGTTGAGGGGGGGGGGAAGGGTGTGGGGCCGTTTCTAGACATACGTGCTGTCCCGGGGGGGTGCATGAAATCGTATAAAAATATGATTTTCGCGATCTGGGTTTCTCGAAGAACCTGAAAGGGGAATAATATAATATAATAATATATAATTATAAGAATAATTAATAAAATTCATAGATAGTATATAATATATATATATAAGATAAAAATATCATATAAGGGTAGGGGTAGTAGTGGCGTACGCATTGGTTAGGGGTTGTCTCGGGAAGATTTTTAAGTAGTGGCTTTTTTAACAGTATCTCTGTGTGGGTTGGTAGTGTGTAGGAAGCTGGGTATTATTAAGATACTTAAATGTTTCTAGCGGAATATATTTAAATACAAATTATATTCTGTCTTGCAAGCGTATTAGTGTCAAAGTCTTTGTGTTTACATGATCCTTCATAAACATTCTAATATGCTGATTTCTTTGAGGTATACACAATTCAAAAGAATAATGTTTATTTTAAATAGAAATTGTCTGTAACATTAGAAATGTCTTTTCTGTCACTTTTTTATTAATAAAAAAATACACCAAACTTTTGAAAAATGTAATATAGTTCAATCGTTCATGCTAGAGGTCATCAAAAAGTAAATAGCTGGATAGCACCTTACGATGGATACACGAGTCGGTTTATACAGGTTGAATTCCAAAGGGATTACATAGCCAGGGGCCTTCAGAATCTGCAAAATGTTAATTACTTTACCAAAACAAGAGGGATCATACAAAAATGCATGTTATTGTGTGGGGATAAGGAAGCAGTAGGAAGGGAACGGCGAGGAGTTTGTAGTTGTTCTATTTAGTACTGGACCTGAATAGGATCTGCACATAAAAAATTGTTTACATGATAGGAGCGCTCGCGACACTGTCTGCATCGTGATTGTTGATCGGGGGTTGGGTATAAAAATGACAAGAACCTGCCGTGTATCAAAAGTTACCAGGTACACTTGGATGGTCTGGTAATACGTGATTGTTACGCTGACTGACTCCCCAGCTGTATAGTTTTTTTTGTTTTTTGTTTTTGTTTGTTTGTTTGTTAGTGTAGTTGTCGGGGTTGTGAACCCTCAGATTGTCCCGTCAGTGTGAAAAGAATGGGGAGTCGTCACACTCTACCATCATGTGTTGGAAAGGGTTCAATGAACGCACACAAAAGGTTGGGTCTCTTGGGAGGAAGGCAAGACCTAATATCGGAGTTTGAATCGATGGAGAGGCTACATGAAGGAGGAGGTTGTTGTAAAGAAGGCGGAAGAGGCACTTAACTGTTCAGACAAACGTGGACTCATGAACGCGATCGACGACAAAAAAACACAAGCTGGGATCCTGTCAGAATACATGTGTTGTGAATACTTGGGAACGATGTAAATTGTTATAAATCAACTATTACTGGAATTTTTGCCTGTGGGCTAGAGTATTGAACAGTCGTGATGTTGTGTGAAATCGTTAGTGCATTGTGTGGGGGGATCAGTGGTACGGTGGAGGGAGGGTATAGGGGTCAAGACAATAACATGCATTGTGGAGGATCCCGCTCCTTGTAGGGGGTGTGGGGCGCAAGTAAGAAAGATGAAAATTAGCGAACTAGTGGTCGCAGGAGTTGGGGCAGGGTAGTATGAGGAAGAGGGTTAAACTTTTGACTGCAAGAGCTGTGACTGGACAGGGGGTTGAGAAGAAGCGGAGTGATAGGGCGAGAGTCACCAATGAAAGGTGCAGGGCTGATAGGGGCAGGAGGGGGAGCACAGGATGAAACGCGATATGACCGTGAATGCCGCCCGGGGGGTACCAGTACCGGATGGCAGAACTGCAAGGTGAAGTAAAAAAGTGGCGCACACAAGAGTCTGCACGGTGTGGGTCTCAAGTTTAATAGAGTGTGTGGTCGGTGTCAAATGACAATATGCTGAACAGTTAGAAAACGCCTGAGCGAGGTGGTAGGTGTAGTGTCACAAATGACGACATTGGCGTGGATGGGGGAATGAACGGGTGGGTATAGCGTGCTAGGGTTTGTGCTGACATAAAGAGAGGAAATGGAGGTAACTTGAGATGGCTCGGGATATCTAGTAGAGAGAGGGGAGGATAAGGAATAGTGAAGGACAACTAGGGAGAGGAGAAAGTTAACAGGGGGAATGGCGCCCTATAGGTCGATCATACCGAGAGGACGAGGTTAGGCCTAAAAAATTGTATTACAACGATTTAGTTAAAGAAAAGACAGTGGGCCATAACCACTGTTTAATAGAATAAAAAACAATTTAATTTTTAGTTTTTACCCCTGCGTAACCGAAAAACCATACCACCGTGATGTCCCACCTAGTACAGACCACCCGTCATGTTTGCGCTACTGTTACTCCCCAATGGTATTCAGAGATAAGGTAGAAAAAGGCCATAGTACATTTCCAATCCGTTGTTTGTTTATCGCAAACCTTTTGGAAATTTTTCTGCCCACCTGGTCCAAGGTTTAAACAAAGCACAATTAAATAATTACGGATGCGATTTCAAGTTTTCCATTTTTTTTGGAGTGTTACAAGCTGATTGTGCATATAAGATCCCTGAAGTTGCAAAGACTTAAAGTCTCAAACCCAAAGAGATATTCTTTATAAAGTTAAGACTTGTCCACACCCTCCTAAAACGCCTCGTTTAAACAAACCCCCACATGTCTATTTCACAATGTGGGAAGATTTGCATAACAACGCCAAAATGTTCACGACCGGACTATGGAGTAAAGAGGCGTTGAACTTTTAATTCGTGGGCGTGCTGTGGGGATGGGGGGGGGGCATTGGGTTGGTTGGGGCCATGTTGTGGATATCGCTGTATGTTTCGTTGTGAAGCGAAACAACTTTGTTTGGCCGTCAAAAGAGGAACACAACTAGAAATCAGTGGTGAGTTTTAGTTATAACTTAGGTCCGCTGCTGCGTGCACCGGGCGGGGGTGGCACGGCAGCCCAAATATTCGAGGTGTGTCAGCTCATGTGTGGTATTAAGGTCCTGGTTGGCCTGGAGACTGATAGACGTCTGTCAAGGCGGCTGTGGCACAAAGCTGGTTCTATAAAGTGGGGCCAGTTCCAACTTGGTGGAAAGCAGTCGGCTGCTCTGACTCACAGCCTGTAAGTATGTATTTTATATTTAAAGAATTTGCCACTGATGATTCAAACTCGAGTTTTGAGCAGTGTAGAGTACTTGTTGTTTGTCGTTTCTTCGATCACAAATGCAGACATGGTTTTATGTTTACGCGGCGCGATACGCAACGCAATGTGTAAAAAGACAGTATAAGTCATTATAATCAGTAATTATGTCCCCACTGGGGAAATAATGCCTCGTTTGTAATGGTTTTATTGGTTTTGTCTCGTCTCTCCGGGACACGGCATCACAGTATGGTAGTGGCGTAACATTTCAGTCACACGCTTGAGGAATTCGGCCAATCACAACGCACTGGATAGCTGGCCAATCAGCGTACACCTCGCTTTTCAGAACGATGAGCTTTGTAAAAATCTACGCGTTTCAGAAAGGCGGGGCATAGAGGAAAAACAATAATGTACATTATGTGAAAAAGAATGTGTTTTTTTTTTTTACCTTAAACCGCATAAACACATTGCATTACACAAAATAGACAACATAATGTTATTTTTAGTAACACCATATGACCCCTTTAAATTTTGATAAGAGTTCTGCTTATTTTAAACATAATTTCATCATCTGACTCCTGCTCTTCCTAACATCTGGCTGATAAAAACTTCAAGTTATCAGCAAAATCTGACATTTCAGAGGTCTAGTAACAAATAACCTGGATTTATGTATAAAAAACATATGATTTCAAACTACACAAATGTATTTATTTTGTATTGTTGCTATTAAATGTCCAATATAAGGTACAATAATGTGATTAAACTCAGAAGAAAGCTGGAGTGGGATGGTAATCTGGTGAGGTCTGAATGTTGACAGCTAAAGCTCTGTTTGACTAACATGTCAAAGTTTCACCCAAACAGAGGAAATGCCACACAGGAACTAGTGACACTGGGATCAGGCCGCTTTAGCATGAATGATTTAGCATTTCTCATGGGACAGAGGGAGAGCAAGAGGGAGAGAGCGAGAGTTTGTAGCTGTCATTGGCGGGGCATGGTCGGCCTTTCTCACTGTTCTCCGCGAGTATAGAAGTTCTAAAGTTTTCTTTCTCTCTATTCAGGAGGTCCCTTGGTGCATGGGCTTTTTCCCCACTGTTAGTATTACAAAATCCCCATTCAGTATAACCCTTGTCACCTGTCAACTAAGCCAGGCTGGTTTTCTAGGTCTTTATCCCCTACACACACTGAGAGAGAAAATAAAATGAGCAGCTAAGCTTATACCCTACCCCCATTTGATGCGTGCACACACCCAAGAAACACACACACACACACCACACACACACACACACACACACACACACACACACACACACTAAAACCGCATTTCTCAGAGCTGCTACTCTAGCAGATTAAAATTCATTACCCTGTTCTATTTAAGAAACGTTTACATTGCGTTGGTTATTGTTGGTCATTCATTAGGTGGTCAGGGGAGTTCACATGGGTCCCCCAGGGTGATCAGAACCTAATCCTCATATCCAACCATTTTTAAGCATCTTCACACAAACACATAAAGTGATAAGCTCATTGCAACAAATACATACCATATTTGGTTATTCTCTTATTTCTCTATGTACTTGTTCCTTGTTCCACATGCTGCATTTACTTCGTCACCGGTTCACCGCTGTTTTCAGCAGCATCAGTTTGAGTTCAAAACATTGTGTTTAAATCAAAGTTTAGTTATTACAATATCTTACAAGTTCTGTAGATTCGGCAATTGTTTGATAAATGAAATGAAAATTATTTATGCCAGTGTAACTCTCAAGAAAATACTTTAAGTTAAAATATTAACTGAAATCTGACTGACTTACAAACTTGTAAGCTTGTTAAATTCTAGGATGATTATTTTTGCAAATTAGCTTCAATCATATAAGTTAACCAGTGTTACGCATACACTTGTACACATATATAAAACTGTTATATAAACCTAAACATTATTCATTTTTAGGCTAACGTATTTCTTTCTGTGGCATCCTACCAGTCAAACACAGTGACAAAAATACAAAGCAAAGAAAAGAAAAGAGCCACCCTGAAGCATGATGTCACTATAGACCTAATCTCTTCTTGCCTTCTTTTTTTTTCCCCTCTCCCTGAATACCAAGACGCAAACTGGTGTAGCTATATTACAAACACACACATCACACACCCCCACACACACACACCCCAAATAATACCTTCTTAAGAGTTATATACCACTTAATTCAAATGCTTTTCATTTAAATGACGGCTTGTATTGTGTGCTGATCAGATTGAAAATGTTCTAAAACATTTTAAACTTAGTAAAAACTGGTTAGTAATAATAGTGCATAAGAACATTTTGCAAAAGAAAAGTTGCGTTACTTTTTGCTGTCTCTTAAATGTATATTTTCACATAATTATATTTTCTCTTAGAGTTTTCAGTATTTGGCTAAGACCATAAGCATCATCAGTTTAAATTGTGATTTAACTAGTTAAGAGACATATTGATGCCCCTTTTTACCTCTGTCATATACAGTCAATGTCAATAAGTAGATTCGTGGAAAAGTTCATTATTTGCAGTAATTCACCAAATTGTGAAACGTGTATTTATATAAATTCAATGCTCACTGACTGAAGTAGTTTAAGTCTTTTGGTTCTTTTAATTGTGATGATTTTGGCTCACATTTGACAAACCCACCAATTCACTATCTCAACAAATTAGATATGTGACATGCCAATCAGCTAATCGACTCAAAACACCTGAAAGGGTTTCCTGAGCCTTCAAAATGGTCTCTCAGTTTTGTTCACTAGGCTACACAATCATGGGGAGACTGCTGATCTGACAGTTGTCCAGAAGACAATCATTTACAAGGAGGGGCCCTTCACAAGGAGGTTAAGCCCCAAACATTCATTGCCAAAGAAGCTGCCTGTTCACAGATTGCTGTATCCAAGCATGTTAACAGAAAGTTTAGTTGAAGGAAAAAGTGTGGAAGAAACAGATGCACAACCAACCGAGAGAACCACAGCCTAATGAGGATTGTCAAGCAAAATAGATTAAAGAATTTGAGTGAACTTAACAAGGAATGGACTGAGGCTGGGGTCAAGCCATCAAGAGCCACCACACACACAGACGTGTCAAGGAATTTGGCTAGTTGTCGTATTCCTCTTTTTAAGCCACTCGTGAACCACAGACAACTTCAGAGGCGTCTTATCTGGGCTAAGGAGAAGAAGAACTGGACGGTTGCCCAGTGGTCCAAAGTCCTCTTTTCAGATGAGAGTAAGTTTTGTATTTCATTTGGAAACCACGGTCCTAGAGTCTGGAGGAAGGGTAGAAGCTCATAGCCCAAGTTGCTTGAAGTCCAGTTAAGTGTTAAGTTTCCACAGTCTGTGATTTGGGGTGCAATTTCATCTGCTGGTGTTGGTCCATTGTGTTTTTTGAAAATCAACGTCACTGCACCCGCTTACCAAGACATTTTGGGGCACTTTATTCTTCCTTCTGCTGACCAGCTTTTTGATTTCATTTTCCAGCAGGATTTGGACCTGCCCACACTGCCAAAGCATCAAAAGTTGGTTAAATGACCATGGTGTTGGTGTGCTTGGCCAGCAAACTCACCAGACCTGAAAACATAGAGAATCTGTGGGGTATTGTCAAGATGAAGATGAGACACCAGACCCAACAATGCAGATTACCTGAAGGCCACTGTCAAAGAAACCTGGCTTCCATACCACCTCAGCAGTGCCAAAAAATGATCACCTCCATGCCACGCCGAATTGATGCAGTAATTAAAGCCAAAGGCCCCTACCAAGTAATTGAGCACGTGACATAACGAACCTATTGTAGCATGTTCAAGCATGTTGTGTTATAGATAACAATGTGCTTAATGTTAGTGTTGCACTGTATTCATTTTTGTGTTGCGAACTGTTATTGGATGTTCGAGTTGGATGTGAAAAGGGCTCCGCCCCTGTGTGTGTGTAAGGGGAAAGAGAGAAGGAGGGGGGAGAATGAGTGCCTCGATGGTTCAAGTGCGGTTCTCTTAGAAGTCAGGGTGTGGACGGCATGGGTTGTGGCCGACAACAGCCCAAATAAACACCCCTTGTACATCAAAACGCCTCATCCTTGTCTGAGAACGCTACAATACTTTCCAGAAGGCCAACAATTCACTAAAAAAATTTTTTTTTGGTCTTAAGTATTCTAATTTTTTGAGATAGTGACTTGGTGGGTTTTTGTTAAATGTGAGCAAAAAAAATCATCACAATTAAAAGAACCAAAAAAACTACTTCAGTCTGTGTGCATTGAAATTATTTAATACACGAATTTCACAATTTCAATTGAATTACTGAAATAAATGAACTGTTTCCACGACATCTAATTATTGAGATTGCACATGTAAGTCTCTGGTGTCCCCAGAATGTGGCTGTGAAGTTTCAGCTCAAAATACTCCACAGATCATTTATTATATCATTTTGGAAATGCCTATTTTTAGTGGAAGCAGAAACATGCTGTTTTTGTGTCTGTTTTTTTAAATGCAAATGAGCTGCTGCTCCCCACCCCCTTTTCCAGAATAGAGCTCCGCCATTACAGCTCGGACCTGCTAAAACATCTGTTTTAGTTCTGATTATCATGTTTATCGCACTGAAATCATGCGTTTTAAACCATATGAGTTTAAACTTCTGATATACGGTTTTCTGAGAGCACACATCCGATGCACACGGACAGAAAGCGGCTGTCAGAGCATGTGAGTACTAATCTAAGTTCTCATTCACATACAAGTTTACTTTTAAAACACACATGAGTTACAAAAACAGTCTTTTATGTCTGTGAAGGTATACTGCTGGGAAATAAATTGCATGTTTATTTTAGATCTAAATAGTGTTCTGTGCAGACAAACGCAGAACAGTTAGTATGTTTTGCTCAAACTTTCGCCATGGCATTAGAGCTGGTACACTTTTGTCGCTTGCGAAATCAAAATGACGGCGCCATGGGTGGAAACTTACAGATTAAGGGGCGGTAATATTATAATGAGATCCCTTTGCCACGTCACCAAGGGAGCGAAATCAGACACGCTCTTTTTCTCAGATGCTTGCAGAAAAAGGCGTACCAAAACAAAGTTGCTGGGTTAATCTTTTTCTCGTTTCCTTGGTTGGTAGATGCACCAGGGACCTGATTATAGCACTTAAAACCTGGAAAAGTCAGATTTCATGATATGTCACCTTTAAAGGTTAAACATAGAAACGTAAATGTGGCATGCCTATGTTCAGCATGAATTGTGCTATATATAGAATTATATCAAACGAAAAAAAAAAGTTCAGTATATACAATTTCTATTCAGTGCCTTTTAGTTGGAGACTATTTTCAGAAATGGATGGTCATGAATTGAAATATCTAAATAAACAAATTAAACTATGGTTCATGCAAATCCCCATCAGTCATTGGGGAAGTCGTGGCCTAATAGTTAGCGAGTCGGACTTGTAACCCAAAAGGTTGCGGGTTCGAGTCTCGTACCGGCAGGGATTGTAGGTGAGGGGAGTGAATGTACAGTGCTCTCTCCCACCTTCAATACCATGACTGAGGTGCCCTTGAGCAAGGCACTGAACCCCCAACTGCTCCCCGGGCGCTGCAGCAAAAAAATGGCTGCCCACCTCTCCGGGTGTGTGTTCACTGCTGTGTGTGTGCTCTTTGGATGGGATAAATGCAGAGCACTAATTCCGAGTATGGGTCACCATACTTGGTCACATCACTTTCACTTTTTTTGAGCACTACCCAAATATAATACAGTGTCAAATATTATTCGAAATCTCTGAAATAGATTGCAAGACCCTATAAAAATGTGAAGAAGACTCTTTTTAGCTTGAAAGTTAATAATAATGGAGACTATTAGTCAAATCCTTCTTAGTCAATTGCATTTGTAATATTTATGTGGTACTACTTCTATGCTAATTCATTTTTGCAGCATGAAATAACATTCAACAAATCCAAAGCTAGCCTGCAGTGAACAGTGATACAACAAATGCTGACCTGACTGGTCAAAAGGGTCTGTACCTGGTGTCAAAGGCTGCCATGAAGATCGGGTACTGCACATTTCCGTGGCGGTCAAGAGGGAGCCTGTCCAACAGCTGCTCAAACTGAGGATCGGAAATCTCTAGGCCAAACCTGTGGAGAAGGTCAGGGGAAGGTCAGCACGAGATCACTGATGTCACCACAGCCAAGAGTCCACTCATCAGGGCCGGCCAGTCCAGCAGGCCTTAAGCATACGCCACTCATTGACCCTCTCGCACACTGCGGAGTCAAGAGGTCATAAGGTCAACTGCCCTCTTCACCGGCCATCACACAGAGCTGGACACACAGTGGCTAGTCAATCAAGGGATTAGACTTTACATACACGTATGCACACCCTCAAAAATTCACTCACACAAACTACAACCTTCACTCGCTCCAGAAAACACAGATAAAGACAAATGAACTTATCAAAGATTATGAATAAAAATGTGAGATTGTCCTTCAGAACAGACAGACATGGTCCACACTGACTACAATACTACATACTCAAACAAAGTGGATTATGGTGAGGTAAATGTGTTTTAAAGGGCAGAGAGAAAAGACAGGGAGTTTAAAACTTTCATAATATGACTAAATTAGGTTATCACTCCATTTAGACCCAGATAAGGCAGGGTCTTTCTTGAGGGGGCACCAGTCACAGTCCTGGTTTACTTGTAGTAGGCAAGATAAATTAGGTGACCAAAGAAAAATACTTAGTAATTCATCATATGCAGATGTCAGTCTAAAAAAGATGGTTCTTTAAAGGTTCTTTACATGCAGTAATGGTTTTATTTAGAACCATAGCATTCTGAAGAACCCTTTTATGCTGAAATGGTTCTTTGTGTTAGAGCGTAGGGTTCTTTATTCCCACCCTTTTGTTTTTCAAATCTGTAACTGACAAAGCACCTCATTACTGATTTTCTGGAGTTCAGTGATCCAACTACACAGACTGTTAACAAACTCTCAATATCCCATGACTTTTTTTTCTTTTAAGATTGTGAAGGGCTCACATTCTGTCCATTTTTGCTTTTGGCCTTCGTAAACATAATTGTTTTGACACAAACGAATGGAAGGAGGCACATTGTAACTCTAAACTCAATTGTGTATTTCAGATGTATCACATCCTACAACCTCATCATCTGCAGAGAAAAATCGCCACTTAATCACACCAACATAATAGACTTAAAGGCATCATATGGATTGGATTGATTGTTTCACTGAAAGTTGGTCTTCATCACATCTATTTTTTGTTCTTATTTTGTGTTGTACTTCTTTATGTATTTATTCATGTTCAATGTCAATTGTCATTCATTAATGTATTCAGCTAATAACTGTTTTTAAGAGCACTGACAATTTTGCATGTCAATAAAAACATAATTCACACAACATGCTGCTGTTGTTGTTGTTGTTGTTGTTTTACTGTAAAACCTTAACCGAGGCTACACTCTAAGAAGCCTCATTACTGATTTTCTGGAGCCCAGACAACCAACTACACAGACCGTCAACACACCCTCAACAGGTAAATAATTTCTTTCTTAAAATGTCTATAAACTATAACTTTCAAATGCTAATTGGATTCCTATGTCTTTTCTATTTTTAGTTTAAGAGAACATGTAAGTGTGACCAGCTCTATTCAGTTAAGGATACTCTCCTCTTCTTCACTAAGTAAGTAACAAAGATATTGAATTTTTGGTCCATTTTGTTAGATATGTTGTATTACTAGGGTTTATGCATAAACACACCTAGCTATCCTTTTTCCTTTTAACATTGTGAAGTGCTCACATACTACTTTTGGCCTTCATAAACAATTGTTTTCACATAAACAAATGAAAGGAGACAAACTGTATATCTAAACTCAATTGTGCATTTCAGATGCTGTCACATCCTACAACCTCGTCATCTGCAGAGGGAAACTGCAATTCAATCACAACAAAATACAGATAATGATTAACTTAAAGGCATCATAGAGGATTGTGAAGATATTTCACTGGAGCTTGGTCTTCAATACACTATTTTATTTTCTGTTTTGTTTTATTTCTTAAAAGATTTATTTTATTTATTTATTTATTTCATTATGATTCTGCGATTACTGTTGTTAGAACCAAAAGTCATGTTTTGCTACAATCCCGCATTAAAAAGTACTAATTGACACGTTGTTGTTGTTGATTTTATGTAAAACCCTAATAGACCTTCAGATATATAAAACCAGCAGATACGGGGTAAACAACAATCATAATACTAATGTAGACAAATAATACTAAGATTAATGATAGAACATACTAAGAGTAATGAAAAACTATCATTAATCAAAGGTTATGATAACACCAATAATGTCCTATAATCTCCTGAGACCCAGCTATGGAGTTTTTTCCTCTGTAGTGGACATTATATTTTAGAGAATTTCCCTGAGACCTCACATGTCACAGTCTTCAGTCTGGATGTCCTGTACAGAGCACAATCAGGGCTCTCCTGAGATACCAAATGATTGGATGTTTCACCATGACCACTCTCTCTTCCTTGTTTTTAAAAATGGCTGACATTAATTTAGTGATAAAGTTGTACATCCTTATGGAAATATGATAATATTTTGTAATTATCATTTAAATCTGATTAATTTTCAAATTGTTTGTCATAAATCAACATCTCAGGAAAATGTTACAGGGTTTCAAATCATAATAGGACTTCCTGTTATGAAACAGGACATCGATTTCATACATGTCCTCATATGAGGACACCAGGAATAAAAGCATGTTTATTAGCATTTTGGGAGACATAACAAATTAACAGGGAAAGAAATTATATTTCTATATTCTATGGAATATTATATATTATTATGAAAATCTGGTCAATTACTACTCCCATTATTACACTTCTTTTTTCAACATGGTGTCCCAACAGCACTTTAATATGCAAATCGATACAGTGTATAGATAACATTGTGCTTAATGGGAAAACCAGTTTATGGAATTTTTGCATAAAGCAAAATGGTATATCAAATAATTTTGTTATGTATTTTATAACATAGTTGAGAACCATCCTTAATGTTAGTTATAAAAAAATCCTGAAACCTATAAATTGATTGGCGATTAAAAAAAAATTTCCATTGTTTTTTCCTTTTCATGTCTACTCTTGTCATTTTATTTTTTAGAAAAACTGAGTCCTGGTGTCCTCTACAGAGGACATAGCATACCATTTAAATAAAATATTATTTTTCAAAAATGTTATTTTACCATTTTTTTATTATGCTCTAAACCAGTGTTTCCCAACAGGGGTGCCGTCTGTCGAGAGCAGGGGGGCCGTGTAAACTCATCTTTTTATATTTTTAAATTGTTAAAATGTAAAAAAAAAAGCATCTATTATATAATATCCATTTCTGATGTCGCCAATAATTAGAGATGCACCGAAATTTCGGCTGCCGAAAATTAGTTCACCGCTCAGGTTTCACTTTCACGTGGTGTGACGCTCTGTGTATTATCCGCTCTATGTGTGTGCGCTCCGCTCAGTCGCTCCACTCGTATACCGTTCATGCTCATCGGAACAGCAAAGTCCATTAAAAAATCGAGCTGACAGGAAACATCTTTGTAGTACAGTATTGTTTCTGTCTGCAGTAGTCCTACTGTGTTGTAACATGGTGTGGTGTATGGGCAACTCTGGTAAAGCTGCCCTCTCATTCATTGATCTGCTAACCGCTATGTTATGCTCACGTGTTCTGATAATAATAGCTTTCTAGGACTAAACATTATTTGGATAATTGGTAAAAAAGTTAAATATCTTAACCCTACTGTTAGACCTACCTGAAAAACTAAAAAGCAATTTATTTCATTCGAAGGCCTGTCGTTATTTTTTATTTGTGCTATCATTATTAATTTCTTTATTTGTTCTTATTTTATTAACTGCTTAGCCTCCTTGTCAATTTTTATTCAATTCAAAGTTTGAAATCAATCTCGTGCTACTGCACCAAAATGACCCCTCTGTAAATTAAAAAACAACACTGAGTGAGCAAAAATGTTTGAGATAGCTAGTTATAATGGTAATTAAATAATGTTTACATATGTATAAAAGTATAAAAAATAGATTAAAATCTGTCATATAAATTGGTCTCTTCATTAGAAATTAGCCTACTGATTGCCACCATTGATGGACAAAATTTTTTTATAATATTAAAAATATCTGTATGACATTATATTCTATAGTTCTTCCCTGTTGTACCGAATATCTATACTTTTCAAATTATCATATCGAAGTTAGAAATTCAAATATTGTGACAAAATACATTTTGTAGGGTGCCACAAGTTTGTTAAAATTTCCAAAGGGTGCCGCGTCTAATAAAAGGTTGGGAAACACTGCTCTAAACAATGTAATGACATGAAAAAATACTAAATTCACAAAGCTTTTTATTTCTGGTTCTCAGGAGGATATAGCATTTTCAAAGCATGGTGAGGATATAGCATTTTCAACCCTATAAAAAAGGTACTATTTAGCACCAAAAAGGGTTCTGCTATTGTTACAAGCTGAAGAACCCTTTTCTGGTACTGTTTAGAACCATTTTTCTTAAGAGTGTAGTACAGTCAGTGATTCTCAAACAGGGGGCCAGAGCCCAAAAGGGGGGCTTTTCAAACTTTCAAGGGGGCTGCAAGATGGCTTAGAATGATGTAATATAAATAAAGATAAGTTAAAACACCTAAAAATTCAAATGTAAGCTGACATTGTATTGCGTAATTTAATTGGATGCCTCAACAACAAATCCTTGGAACAGGATTCTCACAGTCTTGAAAACCTGGATATATGAGGGATTTGTAAAAGAATGATTTCTACGAAGTCAAAAAAAAATGTAAAAATTAAAAAGTCATGGAAATTTTTATAATTAGTTAATGAGGATTATGTTTTTCAAGTTACGTCAAACTCTAAAATATTTTATCAGGTAGACATAGCTATTTATGAAAAAAATGTAACCACAAAAAACTAGAAAAGTCATTTAAATTCATGTGTTATAAAAAAGCATGAAAGCTAAAGAACACTATTCTCAAAACTTCTGGAATTATGGATTTAAATTATTTATAATATCTAGTTGCTGTAAATAAAAATGTTTATAAACGAGCAGCTTTGTTGTTACAACAGAAGTAACAGAAATATTTTGGGGGGAGCTTCAAATATGGTGGTGGGAATTAGAGTCAAAAAGGTTGAGAACCACTGGTCCAGTGGAATTGTTTTACCAAGCAATCCTAACCAAACACATAAATTATATATCATGTTTTATCTGAAATTAATCAACATGAATTTTTCATTGTGTGAAAAGATGTCAGCTTTAACATTTTGATAAAGACTCTTTTTGTTATTTTAATGTCCCCAAATGAGAGTACTGATGATGACAGTGACAAATATTCTGAAAGTAAGACTCGATTAGACCATGTGAATGTGCAATTTCTGTCACAACAATTGACAAAAACAACTTTTGCATGCCTACAATAATCATGTAGCTTAATTAGAGATAGAAATAGTATACCTGCTCTCCATAGCAGCTCGGAATTCTTCTTTACTAACGGCCCCTTTATTAAGCTTGTCAATGTTCCTATACAAATACACACATGCAGAGAAACACACATATATTTGTAAATGAAATTACATTTACTTTTCAAATAGCATTAAAGCATTTTCTAAATGCATAAGCTGAAGGTAAGACGATATGCTTTTCAAACTCAAGAGAGATGCTTCTGGTTAGAGGATCTGGAGTTTAAAGGGTTCAAATGGAAACTCATTTGAGCAGAAGGGTTTCTGTGATGAGGTTCTTAGTAACAGTGCAAAGTTCTAATTAAATAGACCAAAAAAGTGCCAACCTTCGACCCCAAATTTAGTGAAACATCTTGTGTGTTAAAAGAGAGAGAAAAGATACCTGTTCTCAATTTAGAGGGTGTTAATGGGGTCTTGTTCACAAGGAGAAAAGGGGAGAAAGAGAGATGGAGAGAGAGAATGGGATTGTACTCACTGAAAGCTCTGGAGGAGTGAGAGGTACTCTGACTGAAACAGGCGAGTTAATTTGGCCTCTATGGCACTTAGAGAGGAAACACAACTGAGGTTCTCATCAGAATGAAACCTGCAGAAAATGAAAAGTTTTTTTAAAACACTTTTTTCTCTGAAGAATATAAAAACGATTAAGGTTCAAACATGAACTACGAACAACTCTGAGTCAGAGTTGATTAAGAAAATACTAAAGAAAAATATAAAGTGAAGTTAGTTTGGAGTAAAGTTCTTTTTCAAAACCATTTTTTGTTTACAAATTGCATTTGATCTAATATTTTGTTTATTATCTTCTGCAATAAAATTCATAGATTGTAAAGAGTGGCTTTAGTATCCTAATACTTTTTGGGGCCATGTATTTTGTCACCATGGTGAAAGGTTCTATACATTGCAACTGTTTGCCTGCCCTATTTTATTCATGCGCCAATCCTTTAAGCTGTGGACCACCCCAATCAAACCAAACACAGTCAGTTTAGGCCTAGTGTTCAGTAGCTGTTTACTGATCCCGGTGTGCTGGGTGACCCAGGGCAGGGGAGAACTATGGGCCGTAAGCTTGTTAGAAATTGAAAGAGTTTGACTACAAGGCTTAAAGTTCACTTTCTCTGGATGCTTCTGTGTAATTTGGGCTCTGTGTAAGCACAGAAAAGACTCAAGAGTTTCTGTTTCCATACTGCACCGTTACTGATGACAGAACAGAATTATCTACACTCATCAGAATCAATTTTGTACGTGGTAATATTCCGTTTCTTAATCTAGATGAAATCCCACAAGATACACTTAATTCTATAGATAGTATTTGATCAAAAATACAATTAAAACAGTAATATTTTTACAATTTAAAATAACTGTTTTCTATTTTAATATATTTTAAAATGCAATTTATTGCTGTGATGCCAAAGCTGAATTTTCAGCATCATTATTCCAGGCTTCAGTGTCACACAAGCCTTTAAAAATTGTTCTAAAGCCTGGATTTGTCCTCACTTTGTCACGTTACACACACGAGGAACGAGGAGACACGGAGTAGAATAAATCAAAAGGGTTTTATTAACAAAGGCTGGGGATCACAGGACTCGACACATCAGGACGACGTTCAACGGCTGACAAAGAACAAGAACACACAGGACCAATGGAGAACACCTGGGAACAAACTAATAAACACAGCTGGAGATGAATACACACAAACGAGGACAGGAACAGGAAGGACCAAATAAAGGCAAGGAAGGCACATGGGGAGCAAAACACACAAAACATGAACCAGAGTCTGACATTCATGTGATATTTCTTGTTATTATCAATGTTGAAACATTTGTACTGCTTAATATTTTTGTGGAAACTGACATTGATTGATTAACTGATTGATTGATTGATTGATATGAATAAAAATAGGAATAAACAGAAATTAAATAGATTAAAATAGAAATTGTTTGTAGCATTGTAAATTGGATTCATTTAATAAATCTTTGATGAATATAACTATTAATTTCTTTCAAAAATAAAATCTTACTTACCCCAAACATTTGAATAGTAGTGTACAAAGGTGAAGGTATTCTCCTTGTTTACATGCAAAATTCTGATAAATATTCTGATATTAAATTTTGATTTTGCAATTACAATTGAATGATGTATGTCATGTAAATTCAGCAAAGTGATTGTCATATTCCAATGAATTCAAAATTCTTGTTTCTAGAAATCTGAATAAGACAACTGGCATATGCCTGTATTAATCCACTTGAATATGGACTGTTCATTTATATCTATGCCCCTATGGAAATATTAGGAACGCCCTCTCTTGCCACTGATTAAGCATATTTTTGCAGGTGTTTGGAACCTGGAGGGATCAAAGCTCCATATGAATATATATTATTAGGATATTGCTATGATGTAAATCTGACCTGTGTTTTGGGTTGGAGATGATCTTGTGAGTAATGCCATCTGAACTTCTGTCCTGGAAGGTGCGCAGAAAGTTCAAGTACTGTACACAACCCTTTTTTAGCTTCAGACCACACCGAGACAAAAACAGACCCAGGTGCTCTCTCTTCAGATGCAGGTCAAACTTCCTCAACACCTGCAGAAAGTCTGCACCCCTCACCTACAAAAAGAATGCAGGATATTTACATTAATCAATATGACTAACATTTTTGTACCAGTCTGTTTGTGAAATCTGATGCCATTTGCTACCTTTCCACTGTTCTCAAGATCCAGTTTATCAAACTCAGTTTTCATTCTCTGAGCTCCTTCCCTGAATCTGTCCTTCAACCATGCCTCTATTGCAATAGATGTGTGATGCTCCTCTTCCGCCTTAGAGAGTGTCCTACCAGGAGCTGAGGGAAAGAGGAAGGTATAACAGGAAATTATGTATTACATTACGATTTAAACTTTCTAATAACAGGTCTCTGATTAATGTCATCATCTGATGAGCTCATATTAAACCAGGCAAAGGCTAAATCCCTGAAGAAGATCCCTGCCGAAACGTAGGTGGTCTATAGGTGGACTGTTGCTCAACTACACATCAGAATAAAGCAAACTAAAGCTGCTAGCTTCTCCAAAACCAGTGCAAAAACTTGTTCCTCTATTTCTGAGACGATCAATACTATTTATCTATACTTACTTCAATTAATAATTTTAGTACAATAATAATTTAACTTCTGTTTTCTTTTAATTATAAAAGTGATTGGACACAAACAGTTCTAGTGCAGAGTTTGTTTTTTTAACTGACTACTGTTGATAAATTTGATTATTGATTATTTTGTAAACTGACAGCAGAGGATACTTTATAATAAAAAATAATAATGATTCAGCTCATGAAACAGTACTAGGTAGTCTACAAATTCTATTATCATCAGCTTCACCTTTGGTGTCTTCAGCTTTAACAGTAATAGAAGTGTTTCTCTCATTGTTTGGTTCAGTCCTCCTGCTCAATCCCAATTTATTTAGAAAAATCGTTTGCTTAACTGCACCAAGTCCATCCACATCTAACCTGTTTAAAAGAGATGGAGAATTTTTTATTACAGTTTTTTTTTTTAGTTACAATTTTATTCTAAAATCTATAAAGCGATTTGATGGCAGAACTAATCAAATAAATAATAAATAAATACACAAATAAATCAATTCAAACCTTTTCCATAATTTTTCAAAATCAGGAGCTTTTAGGTGAAGCTTGAGTTTGTTGAGAATATTTCTGAACTCTGGGGCAGAAATCAGCTTTCGGTAGAGTGTCTGACTTGAACAAAACCTCTACATCTCCAGAAACCGACGTAGGAGAAATGGTTTCACAATAATCGCAAACGCTACTCGGGAGCTCATTTTTCATGTTTAAAAAATACATTCTTGATGAATTGAAAATTCAATAGAACAGCATTTATTTGAAATAGAAATCGTTTGTAAGATTACAAATGTCTTTACTGTCACTTTTCACAAATTTAATGCATACTTGCTGAATACTTTTTTTTTTCAAAAAAACATGAAAAAAAATTTATAAATAATAAAATAATTAATCATTATCATCATCATCATAACTCGTACTGGAGCACAATTTTAGAATTGTAGTGTATGCTGTGCCGTGTGACCTATTTTAAACATTAAAAATACTGAAATTACTGAAAATATATTATTTATTCATATGGCTTACTTGAAGATATTAAACATTTAATATTAGACTTTTCTTATTCGGTTTTTTCTACGATTTTGCTACCAAAAAAAATTAATATAATATATAAGATAATATATCTTATTATATATATAATCTATGTATATATATATATATATTATTATATATATATATATTATATATCTTTTTTTTTTTTTTTTTTTAATCTGAGTTGTGAGGGGGTGAAGAGACCATAGGAGCTAGAAATTGTTTAATAGTCCTGTTTTTGTTTCTCCTCTCTTTGTCTCTCTCTCACACATACACATACTGTCAATCATACATATGATTGTCCTTATTATGTCCCTTTGTGTCTTTCACTTATCCTTTCTTTCTATTTTCAACCCTTTTGGACCCATAAATCTGCCTTTTGCACATTTTTATGTGTGCCACATTTCTCTTCTTTCCTGTTTCTCTTTCATCTTTATCCCTCTCTTGCTGTCTTTTTATTCAGTCTTTTTTTCTTTCTCTCATCCTATCTTTCCCATCTCTCACTTGGACACTCATAGTCAATGTGTCTGTAAGAAAGAGAGGGAAAATGTGTGCGATTAGTCACAGAGATTTCTTTTTTTTAATTTTTGCTCACGGCTGGAGTGTGTCTTGGTCTGACCAGGTCTAACGCAATCAGTATGACACACACACACACACACCAACCAAACTTTCACACTCTCGCACACTCCCTCTACAACCTCATTGTATTACACTGATGCTTTAAACAGTTAAGTACAATAGTTGCAGTAGTACAGAAAGGGAGACATGGAGGGGGCGCCAGAACGGTAAGCTGCTTTGCTGATCATCCTTTTGCTTTCTGTCCACCCTGGGCACAAGACGCACTCTGAGCTCCCTGCTGGTGAACTTTTGAGTGTGAGCAGTTCACAGTCTCTGTTTCTAAACCGTTATCTCTTTCTAGAGCACTGTTTGTGTGATAACTTCTTTTTTTCAATAATCATCATTAAGTGTACATTAAGTCTACAAATACACTTAAATACCCGAATGTTGCATTAGATACAAAATATCAAACAAAGTGGAATCTATAAATGATGCTAAATCAGTGGTTCTCAATGAGAGGGCCGGAACCTCTGCATACATCATGTGGGCCCCCAATAAGTCTTAAAATGATTTAAATTTGGTCATAGTAACATAACTTTTATTAGAATTCTAAAAACAGAAGTAAAAACACTGATCCAGATCTTGTCTAAGAATACTTCGCTAGAAAGGCTATTTGTCGCAATCCTTCTTTTGTTCTGAATATTGGTGGCCTTGTGCAAAACAAAGTAATCACAACATTACAAAAGAGAAACCTTGTAAAACTTGAACTGCTAAATGAATAATATAACTTACACTAAACACAGAGTATTTTAGACCTGTTCTTGCCTATTTTTGTTCTGCTAACAAAAATAGTTCCAATCAAAGCGAAAGCCGAATTGCACATCCAAGAGTAGTGCGTTTTCCGAATGTATATAGTTTTTGAATGAATTGGTTGAGTCAATGATTCAAAGAGTCACTGAAATACTGCCACCTGCTGGCATGACGATGTAATTTGCCGAAAGAGCTATTAAGGGGGTCAAATAAAATTTGCCTTGATCTTTTGGCATATATGAGGTCTTTGTACCAATCTTTGTTCAGATATCAGAAGGTTCCCAGCATTAGGAACAAGTGGATAGTTTATTTTTAATTTTTCAATTTCAGAGGCTTGTTTGGAGTATTTTGTTTTGTAAATGAGGCACAGTGTCATAGAGAGTTCACAAAGAAACATTTGTTGAAAGATGAAGCGGTCCCAGATCTGACTGAAGCTGCATCACAAACTGTAAGTAATTGATTTCATAATGCTTTGTCTGGAAATGATCATGTTGTCAAAACACTCAAAATAACATGCAATAGCAAGTAGTGTTGTTTTTGGCGGCCTATTTTAATTTTAGTTTTAGTCTAGTCTTTGTGTGAAGCTGTCATTTTAGTTTTTATTAGTTTTAGTCACGTTCATACTCTTTTTAGTCGACTAAAAGTCTGAGCATTTTAGTCTAGTTTTAGTCGACGAAAACTGATGACATTTAGTCTAGTTTTAGTCAATGAAAATTGTATTTTAGTCTCTTTTTAGAAATGTAATTCTATTTAACCCAGTCAATATAGTATAAGTACCTAGTAGTATAGACAAAACCAAAATTTTATTTTAGCCAAACCCATTTCAAACAAGGTTATCTTATTATATTATTGTTACCTTATAGACTCAAGAATACATCCATTCCAGACACGGAAGACGCTCTGATTTGAATTTACAACATTTATTTTACCAACCAAACATGTTAGAAGTACACACACATAAATTTAAATAAAGACGAACCCAGGCTGGCCGGCCATCGGTCCCTTTCTCTGTGTCAGACTTAACTTTGTTTGGTTTTCGTCTTCTAAATCAGTGTTTCCCAACCTTTCTTTAGTCGCGGCACCCTTTGGAAATTTTAACAAATTTGTGGCACCCTACAAAATTAATTTGGTCACAATATTTGAATTTCTAACTTCGATATGATAATTTGAAAAGTATAGATATTTGGTACAACAGAGAAGAACTGCAGAATATAATGTCATACAGGTATTTTTAATATTATAAAAAATCAGTAAGCTAATTTCTAATGAAGAGACCAATTTATATGACAGATTTTAATGTAGGCTTTTATTCATATGCAAACATTGTGAGATAGTTATAATGGTAATTAACACAAGTTTTGCTCACTCCAGTGTATTTTTGTAGGACTATTAAGAGATTTTTTTTTTTTTTAACAATTATCCAAAAAATCTTCAGTCCTAGAAAGCTGTTATTATCAGAACACGCGAGCATAACAGCGGTTAGCAGATCAATGAATGAGAGGGCAGCGTTACCAGAGTTGGCCATATACCACACCATGTTACAGCACAATAAGGCTATTGCAAACAGAAACAATACTGTACTACATCGATGTTTCCTGTCAGCTTGATTTTTGAGTGGACTTTGCTGTTCCGATGAGCATGAACGGTATATGAATGGAGCACTCACATGGGCCGCGAGCGACTGAGCGGAGCACACAAGCGCATAGAGCGGGATAACGCACACACACAGAGCGGGCTAATACCATACAGTCTATGGTATCCATACGACTGTAGCATGCGCTTTTTTTCTATTGGCTACCTCCTACCATGTGTTTCCGGAGATCAATAACACGTCGTGTGCACATACGCCTACATCGTAGTGTGCTCAGCTGTTGTGCGCTCTTACCCTCAGAAGTAGACATATCTAGCGACTCACAATACCCGCATCCTATTGATTGATGCCTTATAATTTCAAGCCTCTATTGGAATGTCTGTGAGTTCCTTGCCTGAACTGTAACGTTCTTTCTCGTGCCTTAGCATTGTCGCAAATTTCCTCGTGCATCTCATCCTACCCATCTATTGGCGACATCAGAAATTGATATTATACAATAGATGCTTTTTTTTTTGAACATTTTAGCAATTTAAAATATTAAAAAAATGGCACACGGTTGGGAAACACTGCTCTAAATAATTCCGTGAGTGGGGCTTGAGGAAGTGATGTCGCCTGCGTCTGCGCAGTGCGACCTGATGCAGCCTCTGAAGTGAGACACAGGAAACAGAAATACAACAAAATAATAATAATAACGCGACTAAAACGAGACGAAATAATGTTATAACATTTAGTTTCGTCTCATTTTGGTCAACGAAAATGAAGAGACATTTTAACATAGTTTTTATTTTGTAAGCCACATTTCGTCTCGTTTTTATTCGTCAACGATATTGCATTATAAATTTAATTATAGTCATCGTCACATGACAAGCATTTTCGTCTCATCTCGTCTCATTTTCTTCATGTGATAAAGGTTCGTTGACGACTATATTTAGTCATAATTTTCGTTGACGAAAGCAACACTAATAGCAAGGGGGTGTTGATACTCTTTCCTATACAATGACATTAGCCAATCATAACAGTGGTCGATTCCTGACACGTCTTAATGGACCTGCCCCTTAAAACAGGTCATTTTAGACTGAGTGCCAGAACGAGGGTTGAAAATAACCTTTTTTTCACATATTTATTTGGGTTTTTTTGTGCAAAAAAACTTTATTAACATTATAAATAAACCTCAGGGAACATATTAAAATAATAATAAATAATAAAATCCATGTCATGACCCCTTTAAAAGCACTCTCAATTTCAGAATGACAGCCTTGACAAGAAGAATGATACCAGCGATGAAAGGAAGGGACTGTCAAATTTCAGGACGGGAACTTTTGTATAAAAAGAAACATCTTTTTGTGAAATGATTTTCTTGAAAAGTGTGTTTATACTATGTTATATATTTCTTTTTGTTAATTAGGTTATTTGAAATAATTGTTTATGAAGTAGCTTTTGATAAAACATTTTGATATTTTATTCTCCACTTTCCCTCATGACAACAAAGAATATCATATTCAATATGACATTCCTCTCAAGTTAACTGGACCATTAATTTGCGCAAAACTATAGTAGTGTGTAAGGACTGCAGAGATCTCACCTGCTGCGTGCAGGTCCTCTCAGCAGGGCCATTGTCTGAGGAATTGTAAGAAGACCTGCGGGGTTACTTTTATTGGAGTCTGGGTCTTTCAGGGCACCATAAAACTCCTCAAAATTGATAATCACTCGGTCAGAGAGGTGCAGACTGCACAGAGGGAGCAAGACATTATATCTTTTAATCATATGGATCTTGAAACAATAATAATTAGACAGACCTTTAAAGTACAACATCATTTTTATTTTAAGAATTGTTAGATCATTGTCATTACTTACCGAAATAGAAGGTTTTTCAGCTGTTTAGCTGTGACAGGCCTCCTTAGGAAATTTGTAAGGATCTCAAGTAAAGCAGATCTAGGAAAACAGCAAACTATAAGACAATGGGAAAAAATCTGATATTTACACCTGTGTGTGTCTGTTTTCACCTGTTGACCAGAGGTTTGTCATCAGGGTGGTTATTCTTGAACAGGATTTTGAGCATCAGAGCTCCTGTATTTTGAATGCGCTGTTTTAGCTCAACTTCCAGCTTCAAAAGAAAGAGTGAAATTGGTATATTGGTTTCTGTATTTTTTTTTCTTTCTTTTTTTATAATGCATTATACAAAAATGAAGAGGTCAAAACTCAATATTCTCAACATTATTGTTCTTTCCAGAAACACACACTTTCACTTGCAATCCTAACACACTGAAATGAGTTTGTTTTTTATTTACTTTTCTGGAGATTATATATATTACAGCAAATCAACTGCCGTGAATGAAAGAACTGAGTTTGAATGAATGTGTGTTTTTTTTTTTTAGTGAATCAAAAACACAGCATGACCAGGATTGAAAGATTCTCAAATAAAAGAATATTATGAACCAGATCAACTCCTGAATGAACTCCTAGTTGGCCAGTTCTTTTAAAAATTGAGCAAGGCCATTGTTTTCATTGTACGCTCGAATGACTTTAAAGAGCTGGTTGTTTTAGTAAATCAGAATCATATGACAAATGTAGTCCAGTTCCCAAACGAATGACCCTTATGAGTTGACCAAATGACGAAAAATGTCTTTTTGTAGATATATGTGACCCTGGACCACAAAACCAGTCATAAGTATCAAAATAGGACAATATTTGGCCGAGATACAACTATTTGAAAATCTGGAATCTGAAGTTATATTTAGAAAATCGCCTTTAAAGTTGTCCAAATGAAGTTCTTAGCAATGCATATTACTAATGATAATACATTTTTTATATATTTACCGTAGGAAATTTACAAAATATCTTCATGGAACATGATCTTTACTTAATATCCTAATGATTTTTGGCATAAAAGAAAAATCAATCATTTTGACCCATACAATGTATTTTTGGCTATTGCTACAAATATACCCCAGCGACTTAAGAATGGTTTGTGGTCCAGGGTCACATATTTAGTTACTCCTATGTTGCATGTTCCTTTGTGGAGATCATTCACATTTATGCAGATATAATTTGACTGAGATAAATGAACTGAACAATCATAAACTGATCACAGAAGATCTGTTCTAAAGTAAACTGTGTAATAATAACAGAGATCATATCCATCCTATGGGCAGCATGTAGATTCATTTAAAAACTGCAGTAACTGAAAGATCAATAGTACTGAATGTATTAAATATGATGAGTGACAGCATTTTGAGCTTCTTTTGTGAGCGGGATGGAATGGAGGGGTTGTGTGTGTATCCATACACCCACTCTGACTCGTGTGCGTGTGTGTGTGTGTTGTGTGTGTGGTGTGTGTGTGGTGTGTGTGTGTGTGTGTGTGTGTGTGTGTGTGTGTGTGGTGTGTGTGTGTGCGCGTTTTTGTACACCCACTGTGTGGACTAAGGCAGCTCTCGTGACCAGGCCGGGGAGTCGAGGGGGGCCTGTGATGCTGGTTCAGTCGCTCAGATCGACAGGAAGGACACCAGGGATACGACTGGCAGGGTTAATCACACACAACCCCCCTCTAGACACAGACACCTGCAGATATTTGCCAGGACTTTCTCTCTCACAGACCCATTGCACATGTACTCCCTCCTTCTCCTTCTCTTTATCTCTCTTTGCTAATATCTCTCCTGGGTAAACTCGGTGTTAACCACTGAGCTGCAGATGAGATTTTATCAGTTCTTATGTTTTATTACATGAGCAGTAGATCTCGTTCCAATGGACAAGACAGGACTTGATCAAAAGGAGGGAACACAAGACAGCAACTTCGTCACTGAGAGGAAAGCACATGGGGATACTTGAAAATATGCCTGCATTCATACACTGCATCCAGAATTATATTCCATGGAACCACATGTGAATGGAAAGCTATGCAAACTTGTACACAGTGCTCCAAAACATATGTGCATTTTAAAAAAAGGTATTATTTTATTGAATTAAATAAATTGTTAAAAAAGGAAACATCTGCAAACAAATGACGATGAACTTTTTTTCCTCAGCACTAATATCACTTATCTCATCACTTCAACTATGCACCTCAATCCACATACAAAGTTTGGAATAATTCAGATTTTTATTTTTTAGGTTTTGAAAGAAGTCATCTTACACTTTGCCAATGCTGCATTTATTGATCAAATATACAATAAAAACAGCAACATTTTAAAATATTATTACGTTTTAAAAGAAATGTTTTCTGTGCTATATTTTTCGTATTCTTTGATGGAACAAAAAAAAAACAGCATTTATTTGAAATAGAAATTCTTTCTAACATTATAAATGTCTTTAAATGCGTTTCACTTTTAATCAATTTAATGCATCCTTCATGAATAAAAATAATAATAATACCTTATTATTATTATTATTATGGAAGTGTATAACGGTTTCCTCAAAATATTAACTGTTTTCAACATTGATAATAATAAGAATGTTTCTCGAGCTGCAAATCAGCATATTAGAATGATTTCTGAATGGAGTAATGGCTGCTGAAAATTTAGTTTTGCCATCACAGGAATAAATTAGATTTCAATGTATGTTAAAATAGAAAAACGTTCAATGTAACATATTCACAATATGACGGCACAGTAGAGCATTTTGAACAAACACTGCAGATTAAATTATATTATTAATAAACAAATATATCTATTTTCTTTTTTTATAGCATAAAACCTAACTATTTAGTATTTAAAATAAATTATAAAATCAGTATTTAAAATAAATTATACTTGATCAGATATTTCATTATCACAATTAATTATATTTATGTATTAAGTGGTCAAAATATATATATTTTTTAGGCTACTCTATGTAATAGTAAGCTGCAATTGTGTTTTAGTGCAATAATTTTAAACATATCATTCCTGATTTAAATTTGTGTACCTGATCTGTTTGATCGGTCATCCATGGCCCAGTGCTGGAATAATTTGTATGAGAGACTCTGCTTATGGAGCGATTTTCGGATGCTGCCCTATGACCTATATCAAGCACAAAAACCAGACAAATTACAGCATTAAATACACTCATTAGGAATGGGTGACCAAGGTATATAGCAACATTTATCCAAACCTGGTCATTTTCATGAAAATATGCAAATATTATGTAAATTAAAAATATGCTTCGTTTTCTGATACTATATATGTTGCATTATAAGTATTTACACAATAAGTTACTGAGACTGAGCAAGAAAGATCTTTAAGTTTCACTGACCACCAAACAATCCATTCCCCTGATGAGACAGCGCCCTCGTGTGGACTAAAACGTGGAAACCTGAGCAATCGTGGAACTTTAGTAATTGGTTAAGTAGCAAGAACCAGTAAACTTTAAAAACATCCCAAAATCAAAGGATTTTCATGATTTTTGTTTCCTTAGTCTCTTGAACACTGAAAAAAAGTAGCCTGGTAGAAGCAGTTTTCATCCAGGAATCGGCAAGTAGCCTATACACTGAACTAAACGCAAAATGTTGACTGAAATAGTAGGCTATTTTCTTGTAAAACGTACTACAATAATCTTTGTTTTATTCATTGGTGTCTATTTGTAATATTTGCCATTTTTTTTAAACAGTGAACGAATTCATAAAAGAATTTCCCGACTTTTTTCAACGAACTTCACTAAAATGATTTAAAGACTGAATGTATTTTTGTAAACTGATTTATGTTGTTTCGAATTCTGAAATAATCTCATAATTTGCCAACAATCTACCGAAGGCTGCAAATGCTTTAGGTACATTTCTATCTTTTTTCCCCCAAGTATTTTAAATTAGCTAAAATAATCGTTTACGGAATTGATTTCGAATTGCGTAAAATGTAAAAAGCAGCCGTGATCTACATTAGTTCGGTGGCACATCTTAACCCTATAGATGTTGTTTCACAGTCAGTAGTTTATCAGTCCTCTGGCGCTGTTTCTAGTGCTGAAAAGCTGCTTTACATCAGACCTCCATAAATTCACAAAGCATTACCATTACATTATCATCACCAGCTCTAGGTGTTGAAGCGCCTGCGTACTATTATAACGAGCTCCATAAACGTCAGGCAAGTGACTCACGGAAGGCAGGTAATCTGGCTTTATCCTGGTCTTGGATGATTTCATCTGCTTCAGAGATTTGCTCTGGAATGTCTAATCCTTCTCTTTTTCCTTTTTCCATCAGAGAGCTGATATCACTTCTTCTGCTCTCACTGCGAAAAGCAGAGTCCAGGCTTTCTGTCCCTGGAGACGGAGGTCTGGTTGCTCTCTGAGGCATCCAGCATCTCTGATCTCTGGCGCAGTCTGTGGAATAACCCCGGAGAGAGATGAGCTCTGGATCTCCCAGTCTCGATGAAGGGTGCTGAATGGCCGGGAGCCGCACAAAAGCCACCGTGGACATCCTGACTGAAGGGTTTTAAGTCTGAACACAACTCTTCCGAGAAGCCCTTTTCCAAAGTGCGTTATGCGCTAAGAAAGATGATTTGATCTGATCAATTACGCATCGAGCTCAGGCGCTTAATAATGGCTTAAATGTAAAAAGTGTCGAATAGTTTTAAAAGAGACACCGTCTGTTTACTGTTTTACAGAAGACTAGCCAAGTTGCCCTTAGCAACAGCAAGCGCTCGCGCCTAGGGTTGCAGATTGCGCGAGCAAATCTAAACGAGCGTGTTGTTCGTACACGAGACCAAGAGTATCAGTTAGCCTTTTTTTTGTGTGGAGTGTATGTAGGTAATTAATCCTAACTCAATCCGTAAAAGAAAACGTTAGCACTTTTAAATAATGAGCAGGTTTATTTGAATTATTATTACATTAATAAACAATTTTCCAAGTAAGTTTTGGAATCCGTTTTTTGCATGCATATTAATTTCTTAGCATAATATTCCAGCCTCAAGGGAGAGAAAGATAATTATATAGCTTTGTTCTGAAATTTGAGCTGATGTGTTATTACAGCCTGGCACCCGATCAAACCTCCATTGTGTTGTAAAGAAGTGTCTCCTGCTTTGTTTTTTAATAACACTTCAAAACACCGCAAGGAGAATACAAGAGGGGGGGGGGGGGGGGATGGGGTAGTGGAGCAATATCTAACACTCCAAATCAGAATAAGCAGGGTGTGTGCGTGAACCACCATTTTAAAACACTATTCAAGCCAATGGTAAAATAAATATAAAAATAATTATTTGAAAATAGCAATATATTCAACACAAACTGTAAAGTTGCCACAAATCAGGCCATATTTTCAAAACGAATATATAATTAAACTGTAAGTGTGACCACACACATAATTACCATTCAAATGATGTATATAGGCTAGGCCTATTTGGGTGGCGTTTCTTACCAATTTGAACGCCCTAGGCGAACCATCAATATTGCCCCCCCCCACCAATATATATATAAAACTATATTATCTATCTTGAGTATTATATATACAATTATTTTCAGACACCCAGTTGCTTGTCATAGTAACGACAATAATTTGTGAAGATTCAGTGCATTGAGTTCCACAAATCTGAATGCATTATCTATAAATTGACTGTTAAGATAAACATTTTGCACAATTTAGTATCTGTAATATCATTGTGTTGCCACTAGATGCCTGTATAGCCCTATGTAACAATCTCTAGTAGCTAAGACATTGCACATAATTTACACAAATCACACAAATTAATTTTATTACATTTTAATTTGGATACTATATACACTACTACATATTGTTTAGATATTATCAATGGCAACTTTTTTTGTCTTTATCTGTTTTTTGTTCAATTTGTTTGTTGTTGTTTCTTGAAACATTGATTTAAAGTGTCAGTTATTGCATTATTATTTCAGTCAAACCTATAAAACCCCTTTGTTACCCCAAACTACATATAAAAGCTTTATCAGTGGCATAAAAGTAACCATTGCAGCTACTTAATCATGTGCTACTCGTTAACGCGTTAACTTCCCCTTTAAATAACGTGACGCTCTGCCCTCAATGACGCCTATTAAGCGCTGTTGGAAGTGAATGAATTGATTCAGCATTTCGACACCTCCGTAAGGATGCATTTAACTCGACAAAGCGGTCTAATAAAGGATGTATTGATCTTGTGAATTAGCTAATTTTACTATACAAATATTTTTAAATTGGATGTTATATTTTAAGTTTATATGGGAATATTACATGACACGCTGATCCTTTAACAATGCATTGGCGCAAAAAACGCACACCTTTTGGACAAATGTGCCACAAAAGTGCCACAAATACTGCCGAAACAAAATACTGATTTTGTGCACTTTATTTACTGTACCAATATTTTAAATTGGCCTTTGAACTTAGCTTTATTGCATGGCAAAAAAAGTGTTACCTTGCCAAAGCACTGACAGAGCCCACTGATCTAATGGCGTTGTTGAGCGCTCCAAATGCAAACTTTGCATGCAACAATCAGGCAGCAATTGACAGAACTCTGATCTAGTGGCATACAGGCATCGTCAGATTGACAGTACTCTAGCCCAATAATGTTGGGGGATCCAGTGGGGGCGGCAGTCATATTTCAGGGGGACCGTCCCACTCTTTATCACAACCCTGCTAAAAATGCCAGTACATGCGCTCGTTGGTGCCCCTCCTGCTGGTGGCGCCCTAGGCGACCGCCTAGCTCGCCTATGCCTAGAAACGGCCCTGCCTACCAGTCAGTAATTTTAAAACATTAATAAACAAGCATCTAAGCATTACGACTACATAATAACAATACATAATAAACTTCTTCTTTGTCACTATAAATAAGTGTATCTTTAAAAATAGCTGCCAAAAAAGTTCCTTGGGTGTTACGGACAATGTCACGTGACACACGTGGGGGCGTGGAGGTCGCTTAACCGCAAAGTGAAATTTATGGTAGAATATGTAGGGTGAGTTCAGAAAAAGTGGAATAGGCCTAGTTCTCAAAGTAGTTTTTTTATCCGTTTTTCATGTAAACACCAGGAACCAATCAAATGCAGTAACTAACAATTGCCAGTAAGTTTGAATGAAATGCTATGCCCGTGTTCATTAGAATCAGCACATTTAAGTTATATTACTCCAGGGTTTATGGCATCACAAAAAAAAAAAACCTTGAACTGTGTTCACATTGGCCTACAGCTACTTAGACATGAGTGTTGGTCAGTTTTATCCTGGAAGTATTGAAGTATGAATCTAAAATTCACGATTTAGTAAGCAAAATAGTTCTTACTTCATTGCAGCAACATTCCTGTAAACATCTAACGCAATGTTGACAAGGTTCTGCGGTAAAATGCTTCCAAATATAGCCTATTATAATTGTATTTTATAGCAATAAAACGTTTTCCCAGCGGTTATGAATCGAATAGTTTTATGGTAATACATTTGTGGGCTATGTGAGAAATAAAATTTGTCCTTTAAACGTCCGCAGTTCCATGACCCTGGACATTAATGAACTTATGTAAGACTTATAGCCTATGACCCGGGATATTTATTCAGCTTCGAGATTCTGTTCGGTCTCTCGTGGATCCATCATTTGCTCCTCTCGCGATAACGAGTCCCGATATATTAGGAGCAAACACGAGCACTCGTCCATTTGAAGGGGCGTCGCTGGGCTTCTTACAGGGTCCTTTGGTGGTGAGATTCAGAAGATAGGACATCATGTCTGACGCGGTGACCAGCTTCTTGAAGGATTTCTTGGCCGGTGGTGTGGCCGCTGCCATCTCCAAGACAGCTGTGGCCCCCATTGAAAGAGTCAAGCTGTTATTGCAGGTACGTTTTAAAAGCAGAATAAAGAATTAATAATTATTCAGTTATATCAAATAGCTCAAAAAAGTTGCATGTGAGTCACAGCTGCATAGATTAAAAAGAGGGTGCCATGAACTTGCATTACAAGTTTTTAGTAAATGAATCAATTAATTAAACATAGTAGACTAACCAAAAGTACGGGTTTCACTGATAATGCATATACAACTTTTGGCGCTGTCCATGGTGCTACTTTATAAAGCGTTTCTAAGAACTGTCAAAAAGGGCCATTTCAGCACAGAGTCAGTTTAATTAAAGTTAAATTAATGTGTTTTTTCTTTCATTTAAGTAGTGCATTTCCCCCAAAATTTGTAAACACTACTACTATTAATAATAACACATTTAAATATTTGACCTTGACGATTTCCGTCACTCTTTCCATCAGTGCCAGAGTTCACAAAGGCCAATCATGTGTGTTAAGATCGGGACTGTGAGGAGCAGCGATATTTGGTGTAAGTTTAAAGTTAAAAATAGTCTGGAGGCTGCAACCCAATACTCAAACCCCGCGCACACATGGGGTGTGACGCCAAGTGCAGCTCGCGCACGTGGTCGGGCTGATCCCTGTGTGTAAAGAATTAAACTCTGAACCATTTTTATTTCAAATCAGAGACAGCTTTTGGCATTTCCCATACAAGATGATCATGCAGCACTGACACATAACCATAAATGAAATCTCGATAATCCACAACATATTCCAAAATTCATATATGATGTGATTACAATGATATAAAGTGTGCCATCTTCCATTTACCAATCCACCTGCTGCTTCACAGGTCCAGCATGCCAGCAAACAGATCACAGTTGACAAACAGTACAAAGGCATCATCGACTGCGTAGTGAGAATTCCCAAAGAGCAGGGATTCCTGTCCTTCTGGAGAGGCAACCTCGCCAACGTCATCAGATACTTCCCCACACAAGCCCTCAACTTTGCCTTCAAGGACAAGTACAAGAAGATCTTCCTTGGAGGAGTGGACCAGAAGACCCAGTTCTGGCGTTACTTTGCTGGTAACCTGGCCTCTGGCGGTGCCGCCGGCGCCACCTCTCTGTGCTTTGTCTACCCTCTCGACTTCGCCAGAACAAGGCTTGCTGCTGATATCGGCAAAGGCACAGCGGAGAGAGAGTTCAGTGGTCTTGGGAACTGCCTTTCCAAGATCTTCAAGTCTGATGGTATTAGGGGTCTCTACCTTGGCTTCAACGTGTCTGTCCAGGGCATTATTATCTACAGAGCTGCTTACTTCGGCGTCTATGATACAGCTAAAGGTAAGCAACTGATGGGAAACATCTGACGTGGATAAAACAAACTGTTTGTCAAATACACCTCAATGACATTGCCTAACTCTGTCACTCAGGTATGCTCCCAGACCCCAAGAACACGCACATTGTCATCAGCTGGATGATTGCCCAGACTGTCACAGCGGCTGCCGGTATCATTTCATATCCCTTCGACACCGTCAGACGTCGTATGATGATGCAGTCCGGACGCAAAGGAGGTAGGCCAAGGGATCAGGCAGTTCGGCACAAACTTTTTTTGTATGAAAATACAAAAAATGCTGCTTGACTATCAGTCTAACGCACACTTTTCTTTCCCATAAGCTGACATTATGTACAAGGGCACAATCGACTGTTGGAAGAAGATCACCAAGGATGAGGGAGCCAAAGCTTTCTTCAAGGGTGCCTGGTCTAACGTGCTCAGAGGCATGGGTGGCGCTTTTGTGCTGGTCCTGTACGACGAGATCAAGAAGTACACATAAACATTCTTCATCCATCATGTCCATCCCACCAAAGGAAACCCTGAGCGTTGTGTATGTCTTAATTGTGTGGAGTGTTAACAACCAGGGAGAAATAAGTGTACTTGGCCAAGCTGGCCCTGGGGTGGACTGAGATCATGTGATTGTAGGTGGCCACTACAGCCTCCACCCCAACACTTGTAAATATATTTAAATCTACCAACTGCCCCTCAGTTTAAGATGACTTTCAGTCTGGTCAGGCTGAAAGTGATTTTTTTCTCATTTATTTATTTGAATCAATCCATAACGTTATACAGTGGCTCCTCTCTTCTGTAGCTAGCTGAACACATTTATTCCCGGACTAAAGCAAGTGGCTGTACACTGGAAAGCTGACTGTTCTTGGAGTGTATTCCACCTTATGTGTTCTTTTAATAAGAATAAAGCTGAAAATACAACTTCTTGGTGCTTGTGGTTTCTTTCTGTGACACTATTATACTTTTCGCCATCAGATTTTACAAATTTAATATAGCAAAGTCAAAAGATTTGTGTCAGCTCTGTAATGGTAATGAACTCCTATTAGTTCAAATTCCTTCACAAACATTTACATGAACAGAATTTATGAATACCTGTTGAAATTTCATCAGTCTCGTATTACACAATATACAGCACATACACTACCGTTCAAAGTTTGGGGACAGTGAGTTTTTCAAAGAAATTAATAATTTAATTCATCAAGGATGCATTAAATTATTCAAAAATAAATGTTCTATTCATCAAAGAATCCTGTATCACGGTTTTCCCAAAAATATTAAGCAGAACAACTGTTTTTAACACTGACAATAATAAAAAAAAATTACTTGAGAACCAAATCAGCATTTTAGAAACATTTCTGAAGAATCACATGGCACTGAAGACTGGAGTAATGGATACTGAAACGTCAGCATTGTGCCATCATAAAAATAAATTACTTTTAGTTAATTGTCGAAAATGTCAATAATATTTCCATTATTATTGTTTTTACTGTATTTTTGATCAAATAAATGCAGCCTTCGTGAGCCTAAGAAACTTCTTTTACATTAGAAACATTAAAATACCTTACCAACCTCAAACAGTAGTGTTTAACTATCCCAATATTATAATATTGTAATACAACAGAGCATAACATTATAATATTTTATATTTTATACCTTAATATAAGATTACAAATTCCTTAAAAAAGTAAATAAATCATTACTTAATGTTGATTGTGCATTAAATAATGATCTGCAAAGAAAAATATCATGTAATGTTTTTTAACTGCATTAAAGTGTCATAATACTGTTATCATAGTGATAGCCAAGTAAAAGCCAGTAACAGTAACTAGTTACAGCAATGTGAGTAAAACAACATAACAGAGTCTTCCTCAAAAACTACTACTATGCCAGTCTGTGCTCTTGCATAATTAGCTTGTTAGTCTGCCATGTGTCAGCAAGTGTCAGTCAGCCTTTTCAAAAGCACTTTAGGAGTGACAGGTGAATAACTAGCATTGTTACATTCATTGTAACAGACGGGACACTGTCTGAGCATGTGTGTCACTTCATATCAGCATGCCAAGTATTCAAGTGTCATACAGCTGGGTCAATAAACAAATCACTTTTACTTTCTAAAAAATGTAACACTGAAAATTACCATAACTAATAAAGCTTTATTTCACATTAGACTTAGTTTCTGACAGATGTATCACACAATTAATTATTCTGATAACTGCAGCTATGGCTTTACAATACACCGCTTAAACATACATATAGTCTTTTTGCTGTCTGTCACATATAGGCACTAGTGTACTTTTGAATGTCTCAGAAAATGGATTGTCACACTTTATGGTCCCGAGCAGTGTTGATTGAATTCATTTAGTCTCCTACCATATCTAAAAATTACATATATAAAAAAGCCGCACACTGTCAAATAATTTAGCAGATTGTTGAGCTGTGTAGATTTTTAAATTAAAGTATTTTAATTTATTTCACTCCACACCGGGACAAATTGCCATGAGCTCAAGCTGTTTTGAAACATTTATCCAGAATGTGTTGTGTCGAGACCTGCAGTCATATTTTCTACTTACAGTCAGAGCAGAACATGTAAGTGAAAGTGTTGGTGATACAGAAAGAGAACGAAAAAATATGAGGATCAGGACCATTCAGGCCGTGGTGTTGTTCTGCTGAGTTTAGCGGTTTCCGGTCTAGATTTGTGAGGACTACTGCCAGGTCTTGAAGTCCTTCCTGTATTCATGGAAAGACAAGAGTTGTGTTACTGGTACTGTTAATTTGAGGTTTAACTAAATTAAATGCATGAAATTCAATTAAAGCATTTAGATAATTAAAGCAATTAAAGCATTTAGACATTACAAAAGTAGTTTGAGTTCAATACACAAATTTCACTAGCTAGACTCTTGTTTATCAGTAAATAAAGGACAAAGGCCTACCTGACAAATATATTACATAAAAGGATCCAGGAGTACAAAACATTACATACAGGCAAAGCACATCACAAATGGCAGTAGAGTACATGACTCAAAATGTTACAGCATATTGGAATTGGAAAAAAATATATGTCTTAAAGAAAGAATATTTCTTCTCAGAGGAGAAAAATGAATGCAAACAGAATGCACTATATTATATATTTTAAGCACTACAGAATGCAGGATATTTCTATATTATATGTGACCCTGGACCACAAAACCATAAGGGTCAATTTTTTGAAAATGAGATTTAGACATCATCTGACAGCTGAATAAATTTGGCAGAGATACAACTATTTGAATATCTGGAATCTGAGGGTGCAAAAAAATCTAAATACTGAGAAAATTGCCTTTAAAGTTGTACAAATGAAGTTCTTAGCAATGCATATTACCAGTACTAATCAAAAATTAAGTTTTGATATATTTACGGTAAGAAATTTACAAAAAATCTTCATGGAACATGATCTTTACTTAATATCCTAATGATTTTTGGCATAAAAGATTTTTGGCTATTGCTACAAATATACCCCAGCGACTTAAGACTGGTTTTGTGTTCCAGGGTCACATATGAGATATACATTTTAATCATCATTAGCCCAAGAAATTAAGTTTTTCAACACGATTGACTTGGAATAATGTAATAGAAATGGCGTGCAGAAAACTGAACATACTCTCTTCATTTAAAGTGCTTCATACAAACTATGGCTTAAATGTGTATGTTGTGTGTAAGAAAGTACCAGATGTTTTGCTGGACTTGAGTTTGACTGGTGGAATAGCTGTATTGTGTGTTCCCAGGTATCGGCACTGCCGCTGGTAATCAGCAAGTTGTTCATCTCGGGTCATGCCAGGAGTGGGCTTCACAGATTCTAGACGCTTCAGGAACGCCTGAAACCACACATATTTACACATACAATAACATACATGTCCAAAAGAAAAAACCCTTTTGAAGTAGTGAATATTTTGCTGGCAACAAATCAATTGATTCATTAAAATTATTGGTTGAGGATACTTTCTATTAAACCTTGTGTTATGCAGTAATCACAGCCAGGTCACTTTCTGAACTGAATTCAACATATGAGCATGCAGAATTACAACATAAATGAATTATTATTATTAGCAGGCTGGCCAAGATTGCCTTAATTTAGCTTGGCAAAATAATTGTTGCATAATAATTGTTGAAAAAAAAAAAAAGACAGATGAAGAAAATTATGTTAATGACAATGTGTAATAAACTTAATTAAAGTTACAAATTTACATAGAATTAAAAATTACAATTCAATTAATTATTATTACTAATGAATACTTGTATACTGTATACATTTTTTACCATTTATAATTAATAATAATAACAATAATACTTTTTTGATTTACAGTCATGAGAATTTGGGAGAAATATGTGCTTAATTGTCACAAAAATACCACAAAGGTCCTTAAATAGACTTTATTTTAGCAAAACGTTTTACCTTTTTATTTTTTTTAGGATTGAAATATGACAATTGAAATTTTCTTGACATATTTTGTGATTTATCCTAAATACTAAAATCTTTTGAACATCTATAAAGTCATATTAACTAGCCTCAAACAGAATAACCAAGAGAGTAGTGTCCCTACAACTATGCACTCTGAAAAGTCACAGTGAGCCATTGAGAGTAAAAATAACCAGTGCACAAGGATCAGAATGTCACAGGCTGTCATGCCTCTGTACGTCGGTACAAACAGCCCTTTGGAAACCTCTCAGTAAGCAAAACCCATGAAAAGAGCTGGGACTGGAAATAGAGTAAAGGTGAAGTTAGAGGACAGCTCGCTCACTGCTCTTAAAGAAAGAGAGTGGCTGTCTTGTACTCGTTCTTGTGTTCCAGCATTAGTTGCTAGGCAGTAAAACGCTAACAAGACATAGTGAACATGCAATCTGAGTCACAGCTCGTATTCCCTGCTTCTACTGATTAAGGGGTATTTTATTTCTATTTTATTCAATAAAAACTGACAGAGAGGAGGGTCTGACTAGCTAAGGAACTGTGAGGTCTGTAAAGAAGGCCGAAAGAGAGAAAGAGCGAGAGACTATGCATGTGTAACAGTGAGCAAGTGAGGTTCAGAGAGAACTACAGTATCCCTTTAAATTATACAGTATTTTATTGCAAGGGGAAAAAAAGGAATAGAGTTTGCGTAATGCATTCTCTATCACTGGAGCTAGGGGGTGAATCCAGAATAATGTCAAGTCCAGCATATGTGGAAAACTACGTCCACCTGTCTCTTCTCGTCTCAGTCAGGTGGTAACTGTCTCTCTGCTTTTACTGGCTGTGGCTGCCAGCGCCCCTACCCCATGCACACACACTTTCACAGAATACTAAAATAAACACTCTGTCAGAACACTATTACATCAATGAATAATAGTAGAAAAACAGAATCCAAAAATACACTACCATTCAAAGTCTTTTGCAAATTTATGCAATTAATGTAATTAATTCCTGTGATGGCAAAGCTGAATTTTCAGCAGCCATTAGACTCTTCTGTGTCACACGATCCTTCAGAAATCATTTAAATATGTTGATTTTGTAGTCAAGAAAGATTTCTTATTATTAATCTTAAAGGGTTAGTTCACCTAAAAATTATAATACTGTAATTAATTAATCACTCTCATGTCATTCCAAACCCTTAAGAACTTCGATCATCTTCGGAACACAAATTAAGATATTTTTGATTATGTCCGAGAGCTTTCTGACCCTCCATAGACAACTACCTATGTTCAACTACTACTACGTTCAAGGCCCAGGAGGTAATAAGGCATCATTAAAATAGTCCATGTGACATCAACGGTTCAACTTTAATTTTATGAAGCTACAAGAATACTTTTTGTGCACAAAGAAAATAAAAATAACAACTTAAACAATGTTCATTAAAGTTCCAAGACGCATGCGTGTGGTGCTGCTGACAACAGGAGCCAGCGTTCTGATGTAGAACCCGGATGAGCTGCACCTTGTTTGCAAGCAGAGGAATGCACACGCATGCGTCGTGGTACTCTTGTGAAAGGGTCGAAGGACGACCAAAAGAGAGGAAATTGTGGAAAAGTTGTATTTAGTTTTCTTCTGAACACAAAACTATTCTTGTGTTCCCCCCCCCCCATTAAAATTAAGTGTTGAAAACCATTGATGTCAAATGGACATTTAAGGGGGTGGTTGCTGTTTTTTTCAGGGCCTTGTTGTTTATTCTACAATGCAAAGTCCCTTCTCGCTGAAAGCTATGATGAGGTTCTGATGTATGAAGCACACTCCTCAGAAATACGCAATGGCTTTAGATTGGTTAGCTGGTCCAATGATGTTGTGAATCGCTAACCACCTAGTACAGTCCAAAAACGTCACATCCCTCACATCAGCGGCATGTGCTCCAGTTATACTGTAAAACAGATGTTGTCATATGCTATCAATTTGCCCCCCCCCCCCCACCCGCATGAGGACCCAGAGAAATTAGGAAGAGGATCGCGCGAACTGTGCAAGCAGCATGTTTCAGAATGGTATGTTTTTTTGTTTGTTGTTGTCTCTTACTTTTAGATATCCTGTTATTTGTAAATGCTACTGCTTATGTTAGCTTCTAATATATGGTTTTTATCCTGATTAAAGTTTTAATACAGCAGAATACATGACTGCGTTGTAGCATTTTTGTAAAGTAATTGTTTATTTTGTAACAGTAAGAAGTGTTTGCCAGCAAGTACTGTTCGCTACCATGGCAACCACGTGCTTCTCAGATGTTTAACGCTTCTCGTAGCTATGTGAAAAATATCTGTCTGTCTATACACAAAAGTAAATTGGAAACGTTCATTGAAGGAGCTGAGATGATGATCTGAATGAGAGAGAGAGAGAGGGAGATGCAGAGCGTGTGCAGAGCAGGGCGACGTGAGGAACAGTATTAAGAACCGCCGCTTTAGAACATTGATTTTGAAACTTGTGAATCCATTAGAATCATTACAAGACAGAATCTTTTTTTCGTGCACCCCTAGTTTTGACGGCGTGGCAACAACACTTCCTCTTCTCTAAAGCAGCGCAACATGGCCTCACCCCCTTTGTTGCATGTTCCCAGGGGCAGGGTTTATGTAAATTTCTGGGTTTGTGATATCAACAACCCGGGAAGTAGCTTGTTGTAGCACCTACCAGCTGTATTTGTAGGCATTAAACTGCCAGAAATTAAAAGACGATATCTCCGTTTGCATAGAACTTTCAGCACCATAACTTTGCAGATAGTGTATGCTCAAACAGCAACATTACACATTAACTAACGTTAAAAAAGTGAAATCAAAAACCAACCACCCCTTTAACAATGTCCTTACTACCTTTCTAGGTCTAGAACACTGCTGTCTATAGTGTCAGAACTATAGAAAGTAGTCAGAAAGAAATCTTGAGTCAGAAAGTACTCATGATGAACAAAGATCTTACGGGTTTGGAACAAGATGAGGGAGTAATTAATGACAGAATTTTCATTTTTGAGTGAAAAAAAAGTTGTGCGGCTTTATATTTTTGTGGAAATCTTTGATGAATAGAAAGTTCAAAATAACATTTATTTGAACCCACCAATTATGTTTTTGTAAAATGTTGTTTTGTAAGACAAATCTTTACTGTCACTTTTGATCAACTGAATGCATCCTTGCTGAACAAATTATACTTTAAATCATTTGTAAAAAAAATCTTTAAAAAAAAAAACATTTTGAATGGTGGTGTACATGCATATGCTCAACAACAGCACACTCAAATAGAAAATCTCTTGCTTGACTGAGGCTGACAAATAATTGAAGTTTCTCTCTTATAATAGGAGTTGCTCTCAGCATGATTCAAATCTAATCTAGTGTTAGAGACGGCTTCACTGCATACCTAAAAAGAAGGGGAATAGCTCCCTCTAGTGGAGGAACTTTCCTGTTACATTAAAAGACTGACACTGACCAGGTTTTCCTTCTGAATTCGCTCTTGCTCTCGTTGTCTGTTGAGGGTGTTGTGGTAAAGGCGTATGGGAGGTGCACTACTCCTGCGACGGCTGGTTTTGGAGCAGGCAGAGCTGTCGCTACGTGAACGTGCCGATGACCGGGACAGTTCACATAATAGCCGCTGGTTCTCCCGGTCGATCTCCCGTACCTCTTTATCTGTGAAGGAATAGTTCTTACGGCTGCTGCCAACACTGCCAGGGCTGGAGACCATAAGTACTCTGTTTAATTGTTTCTCTACTTTTAAAAACACTGCAAGGGAGAGAAAGAGACTCTTTAGAAACAGCCACAACATCATCAACAACAACAAAAACATCTCAATTCACGGCACAAACCTGGTCCATCCTCTCCTTCGGAACTTATACTGTCCCGAGCACCCGAAACATCATTCGCAACCATCTTCCCAGTAACACTGGGCTGTTGTTGCTGTTGAACATCTGTTGCCACAGGTTCAGAGGGCAGAACCACATCAATGGACTGGGAAGGACTAACATTTGGTGTCGAGAGAGGGGTAACATCAGTAACTGTGTCTTCAGATTCTGCCGTTTCTTTTTGTTGTTCTTCCTGGTAAGCTGAACCGCCCCGCTGATGTTTTACAGGTGATTTCTGAGATTGAAAAGAGCTTCTCTCTTCACTACTGTGGGAGGACTCAGGGTCAGATGAGGAGGAATAGCTACGGCTCAGCTTGTGGAATTTTCCAGCAGATTTTTTAGGTGTTCCGTGGGACAATACCTTATGTTTCATTGATCGCGTGACTGGCGATCTCATATCCTCCTCACTTTCATCATCACTACGATGGTATCCATCATCATCATCGTCGCTGTTAACACTAACACTGGTTCTACGGAGTTTAAAATCATCATCCAGCTCTCTTTCCTCATCAGATGAGTATGAATGCAGACTAGATCCTTCATCTGATTGGCTGTTGTTCACAGTCTCTGGGCGTGATGAAGAGCCTTTGAAAAATCCATCTCTACTTTGTTGCTCTCTTTCATATTTTGTCTCTTCACTTTGCCCCTTGCTGACCCGGTTTGAATCATCCTCCAGTTTGGCTTCATCTTTACCGTTCCTTACACTTTGAGCTTCACTTCCTATCTGATCCACTGACTTGGCATCGATGGTGTAGTCGCGCTTGACGGTGTTTTGTCACTCATTGTCGTTCAGCCGTAGGCCCAGATCTGCGGCTGTCGTGCGACTAGCCCTCATCGCAGAAGCTCTGATTCAGTCGATAGACTTGTACAACCATTGCCTCCTGCGTCAAGGACAATGCCGAGTGATGCAGCGCCATCATTGTAGTATCCTCTTAGTTTGCCTCTTGTGGTAGTTCCCTGCTCACCGGTCCTGCCCCACACCTGTTTCGTGTGTCTTTTCCCATGCCTCACTTCTGGTTCAATCGCGTTATCATGAATGCGACAGAAGACGACAAAGTTGTCTTTGGAGTGAGGAGACCCCTTATAGAAATCACTGATACCATGCTCCCACTCCCATCGCCTTTTTTCTCTTCAGACCTCGTCCCATTTTCACTCCTGTTTGCCCTTATAGTGCTTTCTTGTATCTGTACCATTTGTGTGCATTTACTGCACAGGCCCCTCCCATTTTTTTTTTTCCCCTCCCCCTTTTCTTCCTTTTCCCCTTCCCTCTTTTTCCTCCCTTGACCCTTTCACAATCCCCTTCTATATTTTCTAGAGCAGTGGTTCTTAACCAGGGGCCAACAATGGGCTCTCACCAAACTAAGGAGGCCTCAAGATAACGTAAAATAAAAAAAAGCCAAAGAAGAAAAATAAAAGTTTATGAATCACTATATTTGTTATTTTTAATTCACCTCCTCAACTGCCGAGAAAAAAACATTTTTATATATTTAAAATAATTATTTTATAATTTTTTTCCTAGCTATGCTAAGTTCTATTTTTCTTTTTTTCTAAACATTAATCCTTGTCCAGTAAATATTGTTGTGGACAACATGTAGTCAAAAAGGTTGACAAACAATGTTCCAGAGATTAATCATTTTTAATGACCACTAAAATAATGATTAATGCAAAATTGACTGCTTTTAACTATTGTTTTATTTCTGCTTATTGATTTACTTGTTGTCTAATCATTTAAGTGAATCATTAGCCAACAATCAACACATTATTAACAAATGTATTATTATTATTTAACAACAATTGACACTTCTTGTAATCATTATTAACAATAATGACATTGACAAATTAATTTTTGGATGATTTTATCATTTATCAGTACACCCAATAGTTTTACTTATTTTTATTTAAGCATTAAGTGAATACAGAACATAGATTGCAGAACACAAAAAAGCCAAGGGTTCACACATTGCCAGACATAACACAATCTCATAAACAAGCAAATAAAAGTACACCCAATATTAAGGGACCGATAGCCGATTTAGTAGAAATATGACAATATTTACTAACGGGGAAAAGCTCAATTAACACTTAAAAAGCAGAGGTGAGAGAAGTGTATCTGAACATGCTTATAATACACACACACACAACAACACACACACACACACACACACACACACACACACACACACCACACACACACACACCACCACACAGGGGACATGTGCTATGCACAAAAGCTTGGAAACAAGGGGAGTTAGCAACGCTGCCACAGAAATTCACGTTCAACAGACTGGCAAGCTCTGCTACGTTTAATGTGCATATTTTATTTAATTACAAATTAGACCATAAACTTGTGTCCAAATACAAAACTCACGCACGCCAACGCGAAGTCATACAGCTAACGTTAACGTTAGTTAGCAGTGCCTACCTTTAAACATTCACATCAAAACATGCGCGACCGCGACACTGTCAGGCTAAATCTCCAAAACACAAAGCTGACGTACTTCATTGTGTTTCTCTGTATATCTCCAAATGCTGTCCAGAAAGACAGAGTTTGAAGATAAGAGCTAAAACAGGCTCTTTCAACTGTCCACCTCGCTGCTCAGAAGTTCGTTAGCTACTGTAACTAGGCGACCGTCTTTCCGCAATAGTGTCGCGCCGCCAAGACAGGGCGGTCTTTTTTTTATTTTATGTTTTTTTTTATTCAAGGAACAATAACACACAATAAATCAACATTAAAATAAGAAAAGAAAAAGACAGAAGGACAAATTACAACAAACAAAAGAACAATTGCCAGGGAGAGGAAAATATAAAACTTCAAAACAAAAATACAAGATATACATACATACATACACTTGTACGTATATATAAAATCAAACAAATATATTGTAAAGTTCACAAACTTTCAAAGTTCTTACAGCTTTCTTATTCACAGAGTCTCTGATACTGTCAATATATATATAAATATTTCAGTCAACAAAACCATAAAATTGGGTTTTTTATTGGTAAATTTACACTTATGAATGTGAAATTTGGTCAATAGAATAAGTAAATTAATTAAGTAAAAGTACTGTTCCTCTTGGTCAGGATAGTCAGTAAAACCAAAGAGTACATTTTCCCATACACTCTTAAAAATAAAGGTGCTTCACGATGCCATAGAAGAACCTTTTTGTCTAAATGGTTCCATAAAGAACCTTTAACATCTGAAGAACCTTTCTGTTTCACAAAAGGTTCTTTGTGGTGAAAGAAGGTTCTTCAGATTACAAAAAGCTAAGAAAGAGAAGGTTCTTTAAAGAACCTTTGACTGAATGGTTCTTTGTGGAACCAAAAATGGTTCTTCTATGGCATCGCTTGAAGAACCTTTTGAAGCACCTTTATTTTTAAGAGTGTAGGAGTAGGACAGGGCAGTCTGCTGTGTGTAATTTCACTTCAGTTCTTTTCTTCTTCTCTGCCTAATTAATACTGGTCTGACATATTGCAATGCGAGCAAATTATTTATTATTATTTTTAAGGTTTTCATGGTTTCTTGCACTGCTATTTTGTTACAACTAATGAAGCTGTGATAGATGTGTAATGCATCCACTCCCATATAATGTTGAATAAAAGAAAGTTGTGTTGATTCATTTTTTATTTATGTAGGAAACCTGTAGTTTTTTTTTTTCCAGGATTCTTTGATGAATAGCAAGTTCTCTTCTGTTCAAAAGTTTGGGTTGTGTAATTATTTTCAATCTTTTATGAGAAAGAAATGAATACTTTTATTAATCAGCAAGGATGTGTTAAATTGATACAAAATTGATAGTGAAGACATATTGTTAGAACATATTTCTATTTTTAATTTCTATTTGGAATACATGTCGTTCTTTTTAACCTTTTATTAAAATAATCCAGAAAAAAAGAATCACAGCTTCCGGAAAAAAAAAATATTAAGAGGCACAACTGTTTCCAACATTGATGTGACACTGAAGAGTGGAGTAATGGCTGATGACCCCAGTTTGAAAACCCTTGCCATAGATGTCCCATGTATGCATGAATGAATGAATAACAAATGCCTTAACAACATTATTACATTAATATCAATACTTTAAAAAGAAGAGAACGTTAAGAATATTTAAATGCTATTAAATGCAAGTCAATCTTTAATGTCTAATTTTTAGTGTCTAAATATTGTTTTGGACTAAATTGCATGTGATGCATTCATTTATTTGTTTATGTCAGTGACTAATCAACCATCTCTAACCAGGTGAGCTGCATTTTTATAATTTTCTTTGTAATATCACTCAAGCGGTTAAACAAGGATTAACTGTGACCACTGTACATGTTTATTGACGCTGCTGCCAACTCATTCCTAAAGGCTGGCATTCTGCTAGATTGTGGGCATGCAGCACATAACATTCCCTCAAAGCCTCTTTCATGTTTGCTTGGCACAAGTGGCATGGCAGATCCATCATCCTCACACCAGGCAAAGGCCAGGCTTGTAAATCCACCATCCCTATTCAGATGCCACCCTCTGCTTCTAAAATAAATGTATAATAAGCTATTGTAAAATAGGCTATTTGCACTTGTACATGACCAAGTAAAGGACACTGCAGAGCTGTGCAATATTTATTAACATAAATACATTCATCATAAAACCTTTTTTTTTTTGCCTTTTCAGTTTTGTTTAACGTAATTTGTGACAGATAATTCTGCAGCAAAGAACAGAGTGTTAACATAATTTGAGAAGTCAGTAGATGCAAAATAACCATAAACTCATAAGCATGAAGGAAGAAACAACAACACAATCCAACAAAAACATTAGTGTAATTTGGCTTTTACCAACCCATTTCAACTTCAAATAACCAGTCCGATTTTTTTTTTCTCAAGTAAGACAATTACAATTTTCGGAAGACCATAACGTAAACTGTTTCTTTATTAAATCTACTTATTAAAGCAGAGCATCTCAGATGAACAAAGTGCGTACGTGTGGAACTGCACAGCTTGTTCGCAAGCTAGTAGGAGGATTGATGCAGAGTCACGTGACAATGACCGCCCATTCTTGATCATGATTGGTCGGTATCAAAGAACCACGTGGTCTAAACAGCATTTGCACTTTTCCATTGTACTACATGGGTCTGTGTGCTTGCAGGACACTTCTGATCAACAGCGGAGTGACTGAGTCACGCCCAGTTACACTTTTATACGGCATATTCTTTGTGAAATTATCCAGACACCAGCTATGTTTTTGCTTGAGACAGAGTCGGTGAGTCAATGTAATTAATTGATACTATTATGGGCATGAAAAGAAAGCATCACGTTTAACTAAGTAGTAAAAAAGAAATCAGTTTCAAGCATTTAAAAAAACGAAAGTCATTATATTTGTCAATTTTAAAACTCAGAACGCGCTTTAACACTTTTATTAGAAAACGACAAGTCTTAAGGTTCAAATGTTGTTTCTGTTTCATTACATATACCTTCAGCTGGACTGCACGAGTAACCTTTTTGAAAACGGGTTTGCGGTGAATGGAGGTTTGAATGGTTCCGGACAATCTCCTGCGCATCTTGCGGCATGCGGAGGGCAGGCTTTCTGCTTGCTTTGGCTGCTGCAAACCGGTGCTGATGCAAACCAGCAGGTACAAAGTCTTTAAAACCTTCCCCTATCAGCAGTAGTTACTTAGGTTTGATGATCATGGTATTCCTGTAAGTTAATCACTATGTCCAGCCTTTTCGCATTTTATGTTTCAACTTTTTATGTGATTTTCTTAAGGACGCGAGTGGAGAGACACCCATGCATAAAGCAGCCAGAGCGGGCAGTCTGGAGTGCATCAGTGTGCTGATGGCAAGTGATGCACATTTCGAGTAAGTGCATCGTTTCATAGTTCCTGTTTCAAGCATTTGTTTGACAGAGAGAAACTGCTAAACATTCACAATATTTGCATATTTAGAAACTAAAATTATAGTGCCATTCTTGGTATGCAGTACATGTACATTTATTGTCCCAATCATGTTATAATCTTATTTGTTTGGAAATCATATTTTTATTTTCTGTCATGTTCGTGAACATAGGAGTTAACATTAGTTTAACACGTTATCTTCACTTTTTTTTCCTCCCCTTGAGAATATTGTTCTCTTTGGTTATCATTTTAAAGATTTTTCATATGCTCAATATCACTTTTTTTGGCATTCTATCATTTTTTAAAAATATATTATCTTTGGTGTCGCTTCAACAGTGTATTCAGTAACATATATAAGTTGATTTGTCTCACTTTAAAACATTCATAGAATCTTATGAATTACAATAATATTTTTATTTTGTATAAAATGTTAATTTTAAAAGCTATCAAAATGTGTCAAATCAAAAGACATTAAAATATTATTTTTATTTACACTACCATTCATAAGTTTAAGGTCATTAAGATTTTTCTAATGTTTTTAAAAGTAGTCTCGTATGCTCACCAAGGCTGTGAAATATGATTACATTTATGATTACAATCAGTGTTTAAAACAGTTGTGCTGCTTAATATTTTAGGGAAAGTGATACATTTTCAGAATCCTTGACTTTTTTTTTTTTACTTATTTAGCCTATTTTGTAAGTGTGACAGTCTTTACCGCCACGGTTGTTGAATAAAAGTATACATTTCCTTCTAAAGAAAAAAAAAAAATCTTACTTTTAATATCTAAATCAGCTTGACACCTTTATTGTTTATTGGCATCAATGATTCCACAAAGAACCTTTACCATCCATGGAACCTTTTCATTCCACAAAAGGTTCTTTAGATTATTAAAATGTTCCAATTTCTTTACTGAAAAATACCTATCTTCAGCTGTTAATTTTATTACCATTGTTTATATAATCAATCCAAAGGCAGAGTTAATAAAATTATTGAGATTAGATAGACATACATAGGCATATTAATTTTCAAATGAGCTCAAACATAACAGGAATGCCCCTGTGTTTACCTGTTAAAGCAAACATCATCCTCAACAACTATAACCATCTTATGAATATGAACACTTCTCTAATTAACTATTCCATTTTCCACTCAGCATTTGCAACAACGGTGGACAGACAGCCGAAGATATTGCATGGTCTTGTGGGTTTGAGGAGTGCGGGAGGTTTTTGAACATGCATCGCAGAACACAAGACTTAAAGAACGCTTCTTTATCATCCCTCACTGAACGGCACATACTGAGGAGCACTCTCGCAGGGCAGAAGAGAGGCTGCGAATGCTCCAGCGCTCAAGATGGAAAGAAAGCACGGGACTGGTGATGAATGTTCTCAGAGAGAGAGAGAGAATTTGAAGTAACATATAGGCTGTTTAACCATTACTGGTGTGAATGGTAAACAGAAGTATCAGTATGTCATCAAGAGTCTGAATTACCGGTGGACATTTGGTATTGAGCCTATACTGTAGCCTCAGCAATCAAGACAAATTGACACCGTTCTGGGGTCAGTGATTTGGAGTCTTAAGTACAGTAGTAATGACTGACACTAATACTCCAGAACGGTTCAGAGCCATGCTCCATACATATACCTGCCAACACAGAGCAGACAGGAATCAAGGAAAAAGCAGAGAATTTTCTTTGGGGGAGACTTGTGGATTTCTCACTGGAAAAGTGCAACATTTAACTTGGATCACATGTGTGTTGTGAAGCAATCATATAAAAACCCTGGTGGCACTGAAATGCTTTCAGAGTTTTATGACAGTGTATAAATATGTGGCTGCAAAAGAGAAGAGAGCTGACATGCTGCCAAGCTTGGCTAATCAAGACGTTCTTAATAAGGCAAGATTAGTTAAACAGAGGTTCAAGTCTCCCCAAAGGTCTCTGAGAAAAGTTAGAGACCCTCACAAAGTCAGAGACTTTGCAATAGTCAATGACTAAGGAAACATTTGCCGTTTTAGGAAGATATTTTAGCTGCCGTTTCTTTTTATTGATTTGCAGGAAGCCTATCTTGTGTAGACGGTTCAAAGATATCTTGTGAATTTAATGTATGATGAACTGGTAAAAGTCTCGAGGATATGTCGTCATTAATATCATCCGTTTGCAGCCTGACTGAAAATCATGTGAGATGTTTCTGAAATGAATGTAACCTTTAGCGTGACTGAAAACGGATGTTACAATAGGCATGGACATTTAAAACATTGTAAGGACAATGAGTAATAAATCACTTTTTTGTGACATGTCGGTTTGCATTTCCACATGAGACTTCCTGTGTATCCATGAACTTAGAGTATGAATAAAAGTGGATAAGTGTCATGCACGTGACTCAGATGGTCTTGGGTCTCTGGGGAAGGCAGAGGTTGTAATAAGCATTTTGATCCCAGAACTCTGGCCCCTTCCATCCACACCAGCCCTGAAAAATATACAAACATCATTAACAAATGAGTTGTTAATTCTGAACAAGTAAGTGATGTTTTAAACCATGTTACACTTTAAATCCCATGTGTGTCTGGGTATAATGAAATAACTTATAAAAGATTATTGTTGTAGTAGTTTGTTTATTATTAAAGTAGCTTGTTCAGAATAGAACCATTTTATATTTATTTATTTTTAATTAAAATGAAATGGTCTGACTAGAGTAGTGTTGTCAAATGTACTTTGTCAGTGATGGTCTGCAGGTCCTCTCCACCAGTATAGTGAGGGTCCAAGATAAGAAAGCGTATTTGTCCAGTGTTCTCACTCCATGCTACGCCTAAAATGGTGTGTGCAAGTACTCCGCCACCTGGCGAGAAAAATATTGGCTTTATTTTTCAATTACCATTTACATCTTAAAAATAGCAAAACAAAAAAAATGCATAAAAAACAAGCTACCTAGACTACAAAAGTATGAGGTTGTTTTTGAAAGAAGTCTTTCTTGCTCAACAAGGTTACATTTATTTGCTCAAAAATACAGTGAAAGCAGAAATACTGTGAAATATTTTCCATTAATATATTTTAAAATGTAATTTATTCTTGTGATGGCAAAGCTGATTTTTCAGCAGTCATTACTCCCATCTTCAGTGTCACATGATCTTTCTAATATGTTGAATTTGGTGACCAACAACCACTGCTTATTACAATGTCGAAAAAAAATTTTTTTCAGTATTTCTTCAGAAAATAATAGAAAAGTTAGAAAAGAACAGCAAACCTCAAAGTTTTGAACAGCAGTGTATAAGATACAAGTACATTAGATCAGATGTTGATTATGATCTTTTTTTAAATTTTTTTTTGGGAAGGTGGGGGAGAACCTTGCTCCTATCCAATCACAAGTTGTAGGAAGGCGCTAAACAATGTTAACGCACCAATCATGACAGGAGTTCCTTCGGTCAGAAAGTGGTTGGCCAGCTCTCTGCCCTTGGTTGTCAGCTCTGATCCCTGACTTTAACAGAAAGACAATCATTTTTATAATTGAAACCATTCAGAAACTTTTATTGTAAATCTATGTTAGCATAGGCTTGCACCAGCTTTAGTTCAACTTAAAGCTGGTATACCCTACAGGGCTTGCCTAGATTTTTGCCCTGATATCTGATTTGGAGCAAATTTGGCGAAGTTGACAGATTTCACAGATTCTCAGCTTAGGCATGCAGTCAAGGATATCAAATATGTTTCATATTTTGAGCTCATTTTAGACCACATATTTTGTGTGTGTCTGGTACTGTGTGATCCTTGTTTCATTGTTTAGTGTATGATGCCCAGAGTTGTAATAATTTACAAAGAAGGCAAGTGAATGATGCCTAGTGTTTTAAAATGTGTTTAAAATATGAGTAGTGTATTCCAGCCTTTAACCAAAATTCATAGCCTCTTGTGTGCAGTGGTATATGGAAGAAAAAAAGGTGTCCAGTTTTCAGAATCTACTCCAATATGATCTGTTGTGGCCATTAAAGAGGAAAAATGTATTACCACCCTAAACAATAAACAAACACATTAAACACACTTTGTATACCTGACAAACATGATCTTTGAGGTGACCCCCAGCAGCTGGTTAAGGACAGCCTGAACTTCGATGGAGCCAATCCACTGACGTGAACCTACAAATCGTGGCTCTTTATCCCCAACATCCACAAGAGCCTGAAAAAGTAACAAATGTTCCCCTTAAATACATATAACAAGAAAGCACATACCATTGAGTGACAATTTTGTTTACCTGTTGGATCTGCGTGTGTGTGGGCACAGCGGTCTCCACATATCCTTGCTGCTGAAACCAGGAGCAGATAGTCTGAAGGGAACGATATGCACATCCCCAGCCATCATCATCCACACGATCCTGCATGTAGTGATGATAACTGTACACACCCTGCACCAGATACAGCTACAGAGAGAAAAACAAGACAAAGACAAGAGTGTTAATGGTTAAACTTTACTTTTGGCATCAAGAGATTTTGCTCTTTAAAAAGTGCTCATGAACATATTAAACCACCTTTAAAATGGGTAGTTCACCCATAAATTAAAATGTTGCTATCATTTGCTCACCACCCATGCAATTTTCTTTGGCATTTATCATCAATTATGTCATTCTTTAAAGTAACAGGCCAAATGTGCCATTGGGGAGATCTGATTAGACATCCATCTTATCTTTAAACAGTTTTTGACCATACTGTAAAGGGGTCATATGATGCGATTTCAAGTTTTCCTTTCTCTTTGGAGTGTTACAAGCTGATTGTGCATAGATAAGATCCCTGAAGTTGCAAAGACTAAAGTCTCAAACACAAAGAGATATTTTTTATAAAAGTTAAGACTTGTCCATGCCTACCTAAAACGGCTCGTTCAACACGCCCCCACATATCTACCTCACTATGTGGAAATATTCGCATAATGCCGCCCAAATTTTCATGCAAAGAAAGAAGGCATGGTTTCAGAAACCGCAGTTAGTGTTGAAGCAGCCATGTCAGGGAGACGCGGTGTGTTTCTAGGCGAAAGCAAAAGCAAAAGCACTTTATTTGGCACCTTCCGAAAGTAGATGCATTTAGGAATCTTTAAGATTACTTACAACAGAACAGCAATGCATTTTATGGACGACCGTTTCGTGAACCTAGGCTTCTGAATCAGCTACTGTTTTGATATTCGTTTAAGTATTTGCTATTGACTGTTCAAATGCGGAGTTTTCGCATCGTGGGTGTGTGTGTGTTGCGCGGCAAGGACTCGCGGGAGACCCCCCCCCCCCCCCCCCGGTTTTGGTGCGAAAGTGAGGGTCACGGACAGGGGCGATGCCCACCCCGCGACATCAAGGCGGAGAGGGAAAAGGAGAGAAAAGTAGAAAGAAGGGCAATGCGAGGGAGAGGGAGAGAGAGAGAGGGAGAGGAGAGAGAGGGAGAGAGAGAGAGGAGAGATATAGAGAGAGAGAAGAGAGAGCGCGAAGTGAGGAGGGTCAATCACATCACATACAGTCATCACTGTGTCTGTCACTCGGACTCTGTTCCCGTGCGGGATTGTCTTTACCTTTAGTTTTGAAAGATTGAAGCTCGCTAAGTATGGTAGGGGCGCTTACATTTCGACGAGTGATGCGGGTTAGGTAATCACAATGCACGGGTCAGTGCCAATCAGAGAGCCTGCGCTTGTCGGAAGGAGGGGGCAGTTTGTAGAAACGAAGCGTTGAGAGAGGCGGGCTAGAGGGACTACAATAATGTAGTATTGCAAAAAATAATTTTTTTTGAACATTAAAGATGTAGAACATATTCTGTTACACCAAAAAATGATCTTTAAAAAGAAAAGAATCCTATGGAGCCCTTACCCAAGTTGTATGGCAACCATTACGCCGCCATCTCACTGACCCCTGCTCCAGCGATGCTGTGGAACTGTCTCTGTATAAAAAAAGAGCAGTGTGAACTTTTTTTTTATATTATCCTATTGTGTTCTACAGATAAAAAATAAGAAATAAATAGTAACAATAAGATAACAGATTTGGAACAACTGAATTTCATTTGTGGGTGAACTATTCCATTAAAGAACAGTCTCACCTTAGCATCCTCAATGTTGGGTGGGTTCAGGTGTATGTGGGGATTGCGGAGGTAACCGTCTTTATAGGCTGCATCAGGGAAATGAAAGGCATTGGCACGTCTCAGGTATGGCCTGTCACTTGGCAACTTAAACCTCTTGTGCAGATCCTACACACAAAGGAAGTTTACCTGGTTTAGAGAGCACTCATGTGAGTCACTAATAAATAGCAATTCTTAGGATTAAGATATTGTTCAAAAGTCTGAGGTCAGCAAGTTTATTTTTTTGAATAGATGGGTCCGAGCCTCTTATGCTCACTAAGGCTGCATTTTTAATATTAAATAAATAGTAAAAACAGTAATTACAGTAACACCTGATTACAATTAAATGTAAAATGTTTTCTTTTAGACCGTATAACTGTATGTATTCCTGTGATGACCAAAAAGTGAAATTTTCAGCAGCATGAGGCGTTCAGTCTTCGTGTCACAAGATCCTTCCAAAATCAGTACTAATATGGTGATTGGTGGCTCAAAGAAGAAACATTAATTTTATGTTATCAACGTGAAAACGTTGTGCAGTTTAATGATTTTGTGAAAAAAACTGTTATTACATTTCTTCAGGGTTTTTGACTGAACAGAAAGTATAAAACTTATTACTTTCATTTATATTAAAAAGATTATTTATTTTTAATTTATGACATCTTGCAATACAAACATATCTATAATATATATATATAACGGGTAGATAATTATATATATATATATATATATATATATATAGATATTATATATATATGATTTTTATCTACTGACGCTTAAACCAGGAAGGGTCTAAATCGGTCCGGAGGGCGGTGTTCTGCAGATGTGTCCAACTTGCTCCACACACCTCCTGGAGTTTCAAGTATGCATAGTAAGACATAGGGTGTAAGAAACTATCGATACGCACGCGAGTATTGCAATATTTGTTTGGTGATACTGTATGATTCTCAAAACAAATATTGAATTTAAAAAAAAAAAAGATTATGGCAGTGTTGTGAGTTTATATCAAACTTAGCAGTCTTCATCGCGGACTAGAAACATTGACCTGGAAATACTAGCATAAGGCCGGGCAATAATGTTAGCTTATTATAGTCGCTGATGTATGGAGGACGAAAGATGGTTCCCGCTCCGCTGTCGGTGTACAACGCTGAAGTGTGGCATCATTTGGGTGAAATCCAAGTTGAAAGGTTCTGAGAATGTTCAACATCTGTATTTATTATATTGTTTTACATTTGTTTTGCTTTCTTTAGGAATCCTGCAAGCACTTTATTTTTCATTGATATTAAGCAGATGTAATTCTTTTGTGCAGATCAAAAGGTTTATTTTTTTTTTTTTCTTTGTGGCATTGTATGTTTGTAAACTTAACTGGAACTTTTAAGCGGACTCTGAAAAATATGGCCTTTCTATCAAATACATTTTATACATAGGCCTATTATACATTTAACTAAAGAATCCTGCAATCACTTAAATTTTTCCCCCTTTACTCGTACTGCACAAAAAGTGGTTTAGTACCGTTGAATGTTACAGGGACTGACTGCAAATGCAGATCCCACTGTGTTCTAGTTAACTAATTATAATATTTATGTATTTTAAGGTTTGACATAGGGGGTCTGTTCTTAATGACAGCTTTCACTAAACTTATATCCTATTCCAAAATAAGAAAAATATCCCAATAATCACCTTGCTTATAGGATCGACAACCCCGTATCGTGAATAATGTATGTACGCCAGAGTCTGCCAATACACAGACCTAGTAGACCATTGATTAGCTGGTTAGGTTAGGTGTGGTATTAGGGGTTTATCTAAACTCTGCAGGACACCGGCCCTCCAGCACTGAGTTGACAACAACACCCGCGCTGTGCTAAACCTTGAACGGAGTAATTGTGCTTATGTCTTGCCAGTCTTCTGGCACTCCTGTAGGGCTGTCTGGCACTCGAACTGGTTAGGAGAGGGTAGATTAACAGTTGGCGTGAACCCAGCTGGTTCAGGCCGTTGAAGTGGAGAGAGAAGAAAAGGTGCCGGATGTGGCACCAGGAAAGAGGAGCCCTTCCTGTATCGTAGCACCACCTCTTCCATGTCTGCCAACTGCTTATTTAATGCCTCCACCAGCCCTGTACACACACTGAACAATCACACACACACACACACACCACCCACACACACACACACACACACAAAAACAATGATTCTGCTGTACTCACAACTCTGAAATTAGCGCATAAAATCCTAAACAGTTAAAGCATTCCTTGTGACAAGAACCTGTCTATGATCTGTTTACGAAGCAGAAGGAGGGAAGATGAGCCAATTTTTTTTTTAAATGCACTCACGTTGCCAGGCTCTCATCAGTGGTCACAGACAGAACACAGTCTAAAGGCAGTGGCATCTTCACACAATGCTGCTGTGTGCTCACTCTGATGAGACTAGGAGCTTCATTCCCAGCAGGTTCTGTGACCTCAAACAACAGCTTCATATTCACTACAGTCTAGATAAAGATGGACAGCAGAGAGTTACTGTTAGAGTGACTGTTAACGGATACTGCCTTTCAAATACTCTAGAGAAAGACTCTCACAGGTCCAGATTTTTTCTTATCTTTCTTTTTTGATGACTTCTTGGTCCCACTATCATCTAACCTGTGAACAGCAACAATAAAGTATTATACTTTGTTAACATCCTTACTGTGCATACTGCATAATTCTCTAATTTACCATATACAAACATTAAAGATATGAAAGGCGTAAAAATACATACTCTATATACTGCAGAATATCTCCACATGATGATGCTTCTGTCAAGCTTTCCACGTTTGACTGGAAACCAGTGTTAGGCCATATTAATACTGGACTGTTACAGACAGTTAAAACAATATTTTTGGATGATACTTTGTATTGGAGACCCTGGAAACTTTTTGATATCGTGCCTTGACTTTGTGCACCTGCAAGAAGGGAACACAGAGACTCTTTTTCTCCTTTCATAACCAGCGTATATGCTTTCATAAAAGAAAGTTAATTAAAAAAATTCGAAGTTTTACAAATCAAGCTCATTCTTTTATAATTTGAGCTTTACCATTTGGGTTGTCGAGCTGGCAAGCAAACTCCAAGATTCCTTTCAATCGAAATATAATGTCGCACTCTTCTGAATGAACCTGGGGAAATCAAAACACACATCATTAACTACATAAGATTAAAATAAATGAGCATATAGTTCTTGCTGTTCGTTACAGTAAGTAATTCTCTCTGAAGCATGTGTTGACAAAATGCTAGATCATACTATATTAACATTGTATGCAACTATGGTTTCACGAAAAAGGCGTTTTGTTTTCAACAACAGTTTGTTTGAAAATAGCTTATTACCATTTTAATTCCCTCGATCAATGATCAAATTCAGCTGCTGTCACCAGGAGGCTGACATATTTGATGACGTATCATAACCTGATCATAACACGTCCGCATCTTCCTCGCATAAGTTGATTTCGTGTCACAGGGAAAGTACTGTCTCTTACTGCCCCCTGCTGACCTAAATGTGACTGCTCAATGTGTAAATGATCCAAATACAGGACCATGACAAAAAAATCTACTGTAGCCTACTGTACTACTTTGCCATTTTAGAAATTGATTGTAAGTAAAGAAAATACAGAATTATTATTTGTTTTTCATAACAAGTAATTTTGCTTGGGAATGTTTATTTATTTCATTTTTTTAGACTTCAACAGTAAAAAGAAACAATAGTTGTGGGAGAGAGAGAAAAATGGCAAAAACAGTTATGAAACCATGACAATAATATCTAATATTTAATGAGAGAATATTGTTAATGAAGTGTTTATCAGATCAGATTATTTTAGAAGGAGTAATAATGATACAAAATAAAATAACAATTGAATAATCAAGTTAACATATGAATTCTGTTTCAGGAACCATTCAGTTCTCTGATATTTTTTCCAGGTCTTTGTATTTCCTCGTTCTTCATGGATCTAAGTCTTCAAATTGAACCTTTATCTGCTATGTTGTGTCTTCTCCTATCATTCAAAAATAAAGTCAACTTGTAAGTAGTAAACAATCGAAATTTTCATCAATTTTATTGTTTGTTTCAACTAGTCTTCTTACCTGGATGCTGAACTGGTGGGCTTTACTGTGGTGGACTGTAAAGCAAGGCTCTCAGGGGTTTCCCTGAGACCGGCCGCTTTGTTGTTTTCTTTCAGCTGCATTGAGATGATGTTAGTAAGGCTGATATATTCCTTATGGAGCCTCTTTACTTCCTGCCGCAGCAGATTCCTCTCAGTCTGAACAGTGAGCAGGCAGCACTCTAGTTCATCCAGCTCCTCCTGAACTCTCTCTGCTCCACTTTCAGCATCTTTTATGACCTGACCGCTGTGGTCGAGTCTCTCTCTTAGAGTCTGGTTTTCCTGTTGTAGCTGAGTTAGGATCTTCCTCTCGTCGGTTATTTCTGCATCCTGTTTCATTCCATGAGATTTCCTGACTGGTTCTGTTAAGTTATTTACCCTCTCTTGGAGCACAAAGACTGTTTCTCTAAGTTGCTGCTTCTCCTGGTGTTCACGGCATGGGAGTCTCTCCAGATCTTCAGACTGAGGTCTGTCCTGCTTTAAGACCTCTGTAATTCTTTGCCTCATTTGCTGGTTTTTAATGAGAAGTTGTTTGTTCTTCGTTTCCAGGTCTTTGCTGATGTTTTTAAACTCTTTAAACCTCTTCACAAATCTCTGCAGCTCTCTTTTGCATTCTCTTGAATAGGTCTCCATCTTTTTAAGCTTCTTCTTAACTTCTAGGTTTTCCTTTTCTAACCGTATGCACTTTTCTAAATACGCCTCAAATGGACACTTACGGGTAGCACAGCTTGCTTCTTGTTCTTTCTTACTCAAGCTATCCTCCTTAAGAAGCACAGTGCCTTTAAGGTTTGTGGTTGCTTGAGACTTGCTGTCCATAGCATGGGCTCCTCCTGCTCTTGTTTGCATGGCAGGGTTAGAATTTAACCCACATGGTGAACTACCGTCTGAAAATCTGGACTTCTCCATGATATCCGTGGCTTTAAGAGATGTGTGTCCTTTAACAGGTGTGTAGGGCTATTTGCCTGTTCACTGATACAAGAAACGTCTTTCCTTTTGTGTCTGATTCCTGAAAAGGATAACCTTATTTACCTCAGTTTAGAATATCGACCATTTGAACCGATTTTAATTACTAAAAACAAGAAATATATATACAATATCATTGTAAACCAACCAACAAACAACTTGATTCAACCGAGTAAAATTAATTGAAGGTCCGTTCACAGTTCACACCAACAATACAAATAGCCTAAAGATAACTAACCATAACGTTATTAGTTTATAACCAAGGTTTTATTTAATATCTATAAAAATCTATAATATAATAAAAGGAATAATATTAACAGAGCAGGAGTAAATATACATTTATAACCTATTACCTATTACTTAGGCTAATTATTACTTACGCAAGCTAACATTATGCAAGATGCCAACTCATTTTATACCATTTATTACCTAATAATTTGTAATATTCGCCTCATTAGGTTATCCTGATTCTATCTGTGGGTGAAAAATACATTACCGCGAAGTGGAAGACACTTTGATAATTCGCTTAGGCTTCTTGCTTCGACTCACATTTAGGCCTACGTTACATTAATTTGAGTGTATCTATGGTAACATGCTAGTCTCCTCTCGTGCGGTTCGCGTCACTGCAGTAGCCTACGTCGCCTCGTGACCTTTTGTTTTTATTATTATTATTTTTTAATCAATTGAAGATATTAGTCGCGCGTTAGTTCAATATTGTTTCATTTCCTGTATGACCAAAGGGTAATTTTGACCATCGGTGGATTTGAGTATACAAATTGTTAGGTTCAAAACTTACATGATCCCTGTAGCTAGCTATAGACCCTGCACCTGCTAATCGATTAATTAATATATAGCAGGCAGTCTATTGCAAATATATATTTTTTTATAACAGCAATTTTTCTAATATGTTTCAGCTTCTGCAACATCTACTGTATGTCCAAGTTGCCTGTAAGAGGTAACAGTGAAGAAGTATACAGAAATTAAGGGCATGCTTGAGGTAAATGTGATAGATAGAGAAAACAGAATGAATAAAAATAAGGTAAATTTCACTTGGGTGAACTTTTTTTTTTTTTTCAAGTTTAAAAAATATATTATTTGTTGGTATTGATTATACATATATTTGGCTATAGACTGTATACCATGGCAGGACACTACATCACTCCAGGTGGCAGTACAATTCCAAAGCAGGCTTTTCTTTACAAGTAATGACAGATGAAGAACAAAGAAGGAATTCAGAATTTAAATTAATAAATGCTTACTTGTAACTCTTGACATATAGCTTATTGAATCAGCAAATTCTTCCTGTGACCTGCAGGCACATCAAACATGACGGCAGTGATGTAAAGACAAAAAAACACTTGTTCTTGAGTCTTGTTGGACATTATGTTTCATGTGTCCGGAAAATGCTCCCCCTTTCTGCTCAAACACACCTGATAAGAGATATTATGATTCTCCAAAAACAAACCTTTATTCATACAAACATATTTCAGTCAACACATCCTATTCCTATAAAGTGCAAAATACTGCATCCCAGCACACATGACACAACAATGCACTATTCATAAATGTGTCTCTCAGTATCTGGTTGACATGATTGTGCATGAATTGTGGTAAAACTTTATGCCTGTGGTTAAAACAAGATGTTCATGCACTGAGTAGCTGACTTGTAGTTTGTACCCTCATGTAATCAAAAGAACAATGAGAAGGTCAAAGGTCTGGACTCTCAGGAGGTTTTGCCCTGGCATGAGCGTGAGTTTCACAGTATAGCTCATCATCTATAAAGTAATATCCTTTCTGCTTTAGGTTTTCTTCACATTCAGCACACACAAAACAGTCCGGATGACGAAACTTATCCTGAACCTTCACAACCGTCCCACTGAGAAAACAGACAGACAGAACCAATCAGAGATATCCATAGAGATAAATTTAACGTTCTTAATTCCTGAATAAAAATGAACTTCCAGTGGCCTGACTTACATTATGCCGTTACCACACTTATCACACATTGGTAGCTTGTGCAAGTTCCCCACAGGAGCAGATGACTTGGTCGTAGGGGCACGGACTTTCCTTGTCACTAATGGACGTGTACCTGCCAATCAAAAAGATCTGAATCCTAGTATCAGTCATGTTTACATTTTGTAAACCTGAATGAATCCAATCCAGTTGCAGATTTTGGAAGTACTGTTTAGTGTATGGTACCCAACTGCAATTCTAATATTTGTTTACATGTGCACTATCTATTCAGAGGAAACATGTCACCGGATCTGATATGAGCAAAACTGGCATTTTTCTCTTAATGACACCTAAAATAGGTCAGAATTTTTTTTCAAATATTCCAATGTTCATTTAATGTATTATTTAACAATATGTAGTGCACATCCAAGAGTGCATGTTGCATGATGTGTATTAAATATCTGTTACTGTTAATGTGTGTTTGTCATACCCTCACTGTCGATAAAGCTCTGTAATGCTTTAAAGGATCCCGACTGTCGCGGTTCATGGGTTTCATCCTCATCTTGATCTCTTTGCAGCATCCGATATACTTCGGACTCCTCTATATTGTTAAGTTTCCTGGGACTACACACACACGATTTCAATGTAGGATCCAACTGGATGTTATATTTCAATAAACAATGATAACCGAGCAGTGATTCCTGATCAGCTCAGCGCTATACTGACAGTACAAAAATACCCATGTTCTGATCATTAACTGATTTGAATTCCGGATCAGGTATGAAGTGTTGAACATTCACCTTTCTGGTTTGCTATGGATGAGGCCCTTGAGTTGCCCTTGTAAGGCGTCCTGGATATTGCCTGAAGAGTAAAGGCCAATAGGGGAGTTGTAGGTTGGGCTCACCACCTGACGTGTTTCATCGATGTTGGCTGCGGCCACAAAGGGTGAAGCCTTTTGATTATGGCCTGTTCCTATTGGTCTGTAATCCTGTCAGGCAAAATTATAAGCATTAGATCATATCAAACCACATGATACAAATGGACATCATACACAAAATATAAAGACACATACTTGTCTCTCTGCCTCTAGGTTAATTTTAAATGGATGGCTTTTGTTTTGTTCAGTGACATTTGGTGACCACAGCTTAGTCTCTGGTCTGCAAAACAATAACATGATCACATTTGTAATTATTTCTTGCTTTTCCTATTTGGTATGATTATAATTATTCCAATACATTCAAAACCTCAAAACTCTTAAAAAGCTAATGCACATCAACTGCCATCTAATGTACACTTTCACCATGTGGTGCAGTGTGCAAAATGATGTGCTGCTGTCCAGCAAGTTCTACCCAAGCACATTCATATGACCTCTGACCTCTCTACGGTAAGTGTGATCTGGTAGGTGGCATCCTTGATTAGATTCTGAGCCTCAGAGTGCATCATGTTTTCTGCAGAAACTCCATCTATCGCTAAGATGATGTCTCCAGGAGAGAGGTTGACTCTGGAAGCTGTACTTCCTGGTGATATCTGAAAACACAAAAAAAGTAGACAACATAAGCAGAAGCCAACTGAATGTGTTAGCAAATGGCAAAGCTCCAATTCCTGTTCTTAATTATGTTTAATATACAAAAGATGTTTAAAAAGTAAATTCTTCTTCTTCTTCCTCTTCTTCTTAAGTTAACTCTTATTGATAGTTCTTAGTTTTTTAGTGTGTGTGTGTGTGTCAGGCACGGCGCCAGAATTTTTTCTCTACCGGTGCTAAGGGGGGGCTAGACCAATATGTGGGGGTGCTAAGAAAATAAATGATTACGGCAAGTTACTATCATACACCAATTGGGCTAACCGGGGCTATTAAAAATTCTGACGGGTCTATAGCCCCCCCTAGCCTTGGTGTAGCACCGTCACTGGTGTGTGTGTGTACCTGGTATTCCCTGTTTTGGGGGCCAGAAGTCACCACAAGGATAGTAATACTAGTAAATTTTCTCTCTCTCTCTCTCTCTCTCTCTCTCTCTCTCTGTGTGTGTGTGTGTGTCTGTGTGTCCTTGTCATTGGTATGTGCACCCATGTAAACTACTCTCCACAGTAAACATGCTGGGGAAAATAACAGTCTCCAGAGAAGCTCTGCAGTCCTGCTGTTATCAGCTCTCAGATCGAAGCGCTGGAGAAGAATTATATGAAACTGCACATGCACTGCATTATTTAACTTGCATTACATGAGCAGAATGGCATGTATAATGCTATAAGAACCAAATGTAAATGTGCATCCATCATATCGTTCATATATATCATAAGGCATTCTGGGTGCAGTGGGGTTGTCTGTGGAACTGCACTAGTTTGGAAATGGATCAGATCCTGACTCCTACAGTAAATAAGCTCTTTATCAGCAAGCACAAAGAAAGATCAAGAACCTCAATATGTTTCTTATCCATTCATCCCAGATGTACTTTTAGTACTGCAGAGCAGCTTTCTTTTTAATTTGATTTTTAAATGCATCAGTACTTTAATACTTTATATGCTCAGAACTCAAATATAGTCCACTAGAAGACATTTGCTCCACTAACAGAGCAGAACAGACACAATCAAGATGATTTTCACAATGCAAACAAAGATTTTTATTCAGGATTTTTGTCTGACAAAAGTTAAATATAGTTAAATATCTCAGCATCCTTAAAACAAGATCAATCTTGTTCAGAAGTACAACTGCATAATATATCAAGCCTGTTTTAAGCATAAATCAAATATTTTGTAATGTCCATGCACTTTTATATCATCCAGTTCTGTAAAATACAGTTTTAAACTTGATAAGTTGACTCTCAGTTTCTAGAATCCACTTGAACTAAACAGATATAGAAAAAATGACCTCAATTTTTTATTAAAACCAATTTTCCATCTCCTGAAGCAGTTCCACACTGTTTATTGTCATTTCTGAGGCCAACAAATCCCATTCTTAAATTTTGAGTACAGTCCAACAACCTGCTGTTGGTAAAACAGGACTGTTTTCCAAACACTTTGATTAATAAAGTCCAGGTTACAGTCCTAGCTGTAAGTAAAAACACCTCCCAAGGCCCAGAGACAGAGGACAGGAGGGTGTTTGACCAAAAATGGCTGCACAATGTTGAGATTAAGAAACAGTGTCACGCTGAACCGCAGAATGAGCAGAGAATGTTCCAAGTGTGAAATCTCATTAAAGCAAAGTAGAAATCTCAAACTAGAGCTGCACAAAGAACAGAGGCATAAAACCTCTGTGCAAACAGATCAGCACAATAACTTCATTGTGTATTTCAATACTAGATTTTTTTTTATCATGTAATAGGTTGTAACCCTTTTAACCCAGTAAAAGTTATTTTAAATAATCCTTTTTTTTAATGCATCTAGATCATTGTGTGAAGATTCAGTTTTCATTACATCATGTGAGTTTTACGAAGCTTTTTTGAAAGGCTTATTCTATGACTGTTTGGCAAAAGCCTCAGCCTCAGTTTGGATAAGAACAACCAGGATATTCCTCCAAAAAACAACAACAACAGAGCTGTTTGAATCAGACTGTGCTCCTATCTCTCTTTTGGACTCTCTCTGACATTTGTTTAGACGTAGAATACACAAATCCACTGTCACAACAGGTGTGAGGATCCAATGTTAGTTCCAGTGTCAATGATTCATCAACAATTTTAGCTACACACATAAATAGAGCAAGAGGATAGCCATTGTTCTCCACCATAAAACATTCTCTTTAAAAGCGATGACAAACTGCAATCCTCAATTCATGCCAGATTTTGTTGAATACAGTTTTGCTATCAGATTGTCTTGTTTCTTTTCTTTTACATACCCTGTTTGTGTTTTATGGATTTGATTAATTCTTTATCAGTATTATTTATTGTGAGGCACTGCGAAATGTCCTTTATTTTTATGTTTATATAGATGATAACAACAACAACAACAACAATAATAATAAAAATTATTATTATTATTGTTGTTGTTGTTATATAAATTATCATATTGTTTTCCTTTTCTAAAGGAAATATATTTGACATTTTGCTTTAATTTTTGTATATTGTATAACTTATCTACATAAATACACAATCAATGAGAAAAGTAATTCATATAGGCCATATGAACGCACTTCCTAAAACAGATCAGTGATTCAACTGTCATGTCTGCTGTCTGATTAAGTGTATTTTTTTTTAAATATCCTTATTACATTGTTTTGGGGTTTGTTTTTTTTTTTTTGGGGGAATGTAAATGCTATTTCTATAAATGAGTCAGATGCACTTGTGGACATTACAACACACATTGCACTTTTGTTTTTCAGTGAATAACAACTGAATTAAATCCTAATCTGGTAAATCTACACACACACACACACACACTCACACTCACACTCACTTTGGCGACGGTGAGGGGTTGGCTGAAGTCCCCGCCTCCAATAAGCAGAAAGCCCCACGATGCGTGTCCATCCAGCACAACAGAGAACGGCATATCCACAGCAGGTGTGTGTGCGTGTGTGTCTCGAGTGTGATGGTGAATTCAGCTCGAAATCCTTTAGAGCAGACGGAAGACCACTCCTCCAGAGTGAGGGCTATCTCTCTCTCTTTATATCTTTCTCTCTCTCTTTTCTTTTTCATAATGCTCTTCCCTCTCTATCTGTCTGTTCATCTCATCTGCCTCTCCTCTGCTCCACTAAATTCTCATTTTACTCACTACATTTCTGTGCCACTTTCTCTCCATTTACATCTTAATCTGTCTTATCACATCACCAATCTTAACCACCTCAATTTGATATCAGAATGATACATTAATGTCAGCATGCCAAGCCTTGTTTACACATTTTTTTCCAGTTTAAATGAAGAGATTGTACAAAGAAAATGTCCAGAATGTCCAAGCTGCTCTTTTCCACCCAACCAAAAGTTGTCATCTAACTATCTATCTAGCTATCTATATATCTATCTATCTATCTATCTATCTATCTATCTATCTATCTATCTATCTATCTATCTATCTATCTAGGAATATGCATACACTAGTGCAAAATGAAAGACAAAATAAATAAATAAACAAATAAAAATACTTGTTTTTTTCTGAGGAAATATAGACAAACAGTTGTTTATGTATTTATTAACTTTTTTTTATTCCATAGTAACTTGCATACTTGTTATAGGCCTATAATTGGTTTAGAATGTGAGAAAGAAAATTATACATATTTTGGACAACATAAGGGTGGTTAACTATTACTTCTAGGGGGGTCATTTTGGACCAATTTCTTGGACCAGCCTTTTTGGTCTTCTGATAATTTTGGATCAATTTCACATTTGTTCATTTATTGCTTCCTCAATCTAAGTTGTTTACTTTTTTTTTTAGATATGCAATATGAACAACAACGACAAACACACAAACAAGTACTTCATTTAAAAGAGTCTTAAGTGGTCATAAAAAGTCACATCCTGGCTGTTTAAGATTAAAAAATGACCATGAACAGCCAATGTGTGGCCATTTTTTTCTAGCTTAAGAGGGTTAAGCATTAGTTCAAGGTTTCCTTTACTGCAAGTATAAGAATGACTGATCTTTGATCAGAGCTACAAAGAAACATATAGCTGCCAGAGATGGAGGCAGGACTCTGCTGCCTGCCCTGGTCCTCATGGCTGCTTGTATGGGCCTGGAGAGAGGACTCACTGCTTATGCCCTTATTTGGTGAGTGAACAAAGTGGAGGCTTGTGTAGTGTCACAGGCACATTCTTCTATTACCAATCTGGATCTCACTGTATTACACATTTAGTTAAGAGGAGCCCTGTTCAGTTTCTCTCATTTTTAAATCTTCTCCTCTTGGGTGGCCTAATTATACTCTTCCAATCTGTATAGTAATTATAAACTCAGCAGACATGGATCCAAATGTAAACTCTTCTCTGTTCTCTTCCATTGCTTTTCTCAGACACAAAGAGTTGGGCTTCCTTCACCTCTCATCTTATCTGGTCCATTCCTACTTTTGAATCTTTAGATTCAGTCCACTTTAAATATATAAAAATAAATAACTGAACTCTATTATAATACATGTATATTCAGCTTTAACAACAATGTAACCCCAAATACATTGCCAGAAATCAGATTTCAACGGGCCTGATTGATTTATTCAATAAAAGGTTTTCAGGGATATGCATGGCCAAACAGAATAAAAGTCAACGACAGTAAATCCTTTTCCCCTTTTTTTTGGCTACAGCTACTAAACTAAAAGCTTGACCTGTGTGTTAACAGTTCACATAAATTAATACTCATATTTAGCATTAAGTCAATCAAAAGTGACAGTAAAGACATTTCCATTTAAAATAAATGCTGTTCTTTTGAACTTTCTATTCATAAGGATTCCTGAAAAAATATATCACTCTTTCCACAAAAATATTAAGCAGCATAAAAATAACAAGAAGTATATATTGATAATAATTTCTTAAACATCAAATCATCATATAGGTGATTTTTTTTTGTGGTGCAAAGATAAAACTAAAAAGGTTGCAAAATACTTGAAATGAATATAAAAATTACAATCTCGCAGTGTTAGATATCAGAACCAGAGGCAACGATAAACAGAGAGGCTCAAATAACTGAGCATAAATTTATTGATTATAAACAAGAACAAATCCAGAGACAGAGAGAGAGCAGAAAGAAAGAAAGAAAGAAGGAAAGGAAGAAAGAAAGAAAGAAAGAAAGGGAGAGAGAGAAATGTCTTTATTTGAAAGTGAGCAGTTAAACTCGATTCTCTCAAGCTCACCAGCTCATCAAGAACACACATTAAATAACACTATATGTTGTTCAGTCAAAAGGCTATACGGAAAAAGGCAAAAATATCTTCCAAAAAATCAACAAGAAGAATATATTGATAATAATTTCTTAAATATCAAATCATCATAATAGGTGATTTCTTCAGGATAATGTGATACTAAAGACTGCAGTAATGACTGCTGACAATTTAGCTTTGAATCATAGGAATGAATTACATTTATATAGTTATATATATATATAATATATATGTACAGTGCATCTCAATAAATTAGAATGTTGTGGAAAAGTTCATTTATTCAGTAATTCAACTCAAATTGTGAAACTCACGCATTAAATAAATTCAATGCACACAGACTAAGTAGTTTAAGTCTTTGGTTCTTTTTAATTGTGATGATTTTGGCTCACATTTAACAAACACCCACCAATTCACTATCTCAACCAATTATAATATGGTGACATGCCCATCAACTAATCAACTCGAAACACCTGCAAAGGTTTCCTGAGCCTCAAAATGGTCTCTCAGTTTGGTTCCTATGCTACACAATCATGGGGAAGACTGCTGATCTGACAGTTGTCCAGAAGACAATGATTGACACCCTTCACAAGGAGGGAAAGCCACAAACATTCATTGCCAAAGAGAGCTGGCTGTTCACAGAGTGCTGTATAAAATCATGTTAACAGAAAGTTTCTTGTAAGGAAAAGTGTGGAAGAAAAAGATGCACAGCCAACTGAGAGAACCGCAGCCTTATGAGGATTTAAGCAAAATCGATTCAAGAATTTGAGAGAACTCCACAAGGAATGGACGGGGCTGGGGTCAAGGCATCCAGAGCCACCACACACAGACGTGTCAAGGAAGTTGGCTACAGTTGTCGTATTCCTCTTTTTAAGCCACTCCTGAACCACAGACAACTTTAGAGGCGTCTTACCTGGGCTAAGGAGTAGAACTGGACTGTTGCCCAGTGGTCCCATTTTTTTTCAGATGAGAGCAAGTTTTGTATGTCATTTGGAAACCAAGGTCCTAGATTCTGGAGGAAGGGTGGAGAAGCTCATAACCAAAGTTGCTTGAAGTCCAGTGTTAAGTTTCCACAGGCTGTGATGATTTGGGGTGCAATGTCATCTGCTGGTGTTGGTGTTTGGAGCACTTCATGCTTCCTTCTGCTGACCAGCTTTTTGAAGATGCTGATTTCATTTTCCAGCAGGATTTGGCACCTGCCCACACTGCCAAAAGCACCAAAAGTTTGGTTTAAATGACCATGGTGTTGGTGTGCTTGACTGGCCAGCAAACTCACCAGACCTGAACCTCATAGAGAATCTATGGGCTATTGTCAAGGGGAAAATGAGAAACAAGAGACCAAAATGCAGATGAGCTGAAGCCCACTGTCAAAGAAACCTGGGCTTCCATACCACCTCAGCAGTGCCACAAACTGATCACCTCCATGCCACACCGAATTGAGGCAGTAATTAAAGCAAAAGAAGCCCCTACCAAGTATTGAGTACATGTACAGTAAATGAACATACTTTCCAGAAGGCCAACAATTCACTAAAAAATGTTTTTTTATTGGTCTTATGAAGGATTCTAATTTGTTGAGATAGTGAATTGGTGGTTTTTGTTAAATTTAGACAAATCCTCACAATTAAAAGAACCAAGACTTAAACTACTTCAGTCTGTGTGGATTGAATTTATTTAATACACGGGTTTTCACAATTTGAGTTGAATTACTGAAATAAATGAACTTTTCCACGACATTCTAATTTATTGAGATGCACCTGTATATTCACTATAAAACTGTATTTGGTGCATTTTTTTATCAAATAAATGCAGCCTTGGTAACTACAAAAACATAAACAAAAATTTAACTGAATGTAAACTACAAACAAACATAAACAATATTAATACTACAATACTAATAAATGTTGTAGTTTTATCATTTAATGCCATGTAAAAACTACTAAATGTCCATTAGTGAAATGATTTTCTTAAGTTTGCCTGTTGTTTTTACAATAAATAACAATTGCTTTGTTGTTTCAGGTTTTTTTTGTGGTGCAAAGACAAAACTAAAAAGGTTGCAAAATACTTGAAATGAATATAAAAATTACAATCTCGCAGTGTTTAGATATCAGAACCAGAGGCAACGATAAACAGAGAGGCTCAAATAACTGCGGCACAATTTTTGGACTCTAAACAAACCAAAGACCAGAGACAGAGAGAGAGAGTAGAGAAAGAAAGAAAGAAAGAAAGAAAGAAAGAAAGAAAGAAAGAAAGAAAGAAAGAAAGGGAGAGAGAGAAATGTCTTTATTTGAAAGTGAGCTTTAACTCGCTTCTCTCAAGCTCACCAGCTCATCAAGAACACACATTAAATAACACTATATGTTGTTCAGTCAAAAGGCTATATGGAAAAAGGCAAAAATATCTTCCAAAAAATCCACTGTCTTTAGTAGAGGACAGTAGTTTGCAAACAGTGACAAAAATCTCCCAACTCCAATTTGACTAGAGTGTGCACCAGTCTCCATCCTGTGCTGAAGAAAGTCCTTTATAAGTCCCCAAAAAATGCTCTTTGCCTATTTTTTGCATACATTTTCTTTCTTTTTTGCACCAAAGTAGTTGAAGAATAAATTTGGCACATGGGATGCAATATTAAGGACTAAACAGATGAAAGAAACCAAAAGTGAGAAAGGAAGGGCTTTATAATGTAAGTGAAACTCGTGTACAAAAGGACATATTAAGAATCAGCAAACACAGCCATGAAGCTGGAAAATGCAAAGTGTGATTAAAACATTTAAAGCGGAAGTGTGTAATTTCTGTGTCATCAAACATTATTGCAACTTTTTTCAAACTAGTTTCCAAAACACTTCCCATCTGCCATTGGTCAGGCAAACAGAAAGCCCCTCCCCAAACTCAAACCACTGATTGTTAATCAAATTAACAAAGCTATAAATTATTCAACCAATGAATGGTTTACTTAGTTGTCCCTGCATATTAAGCTACGAAAGGAGACAATATTTTATTACTCACATTCTTACACACTTTAACTTTAAAGAAAAAATAATAGAACTAATAAATGTTTAAGGTGCTTTAAGATTGCTCTGCTGTCTGTGAAATTCATAGACACACTTTTCCTTATACTGAATATACATACTTGTAAAAGCCGATGCAACACAAGCGTTATGCTTTCAGATGAGAACACAACAAGTGATACACTTAGTGCAGAAAATACTGATATACAAATCCTTCGAAAAACTAAACATAACATTTTGAACGTCAGACAAGCATACAAACATTTATCAAAGACCAACAGCTCTCTCTGTTGCGTTATATGATGCAATTTTAAAAGAGTGAATCTCATGAGAAACATGGCAGATAAATGACATCATTTAAGTTTTATATCAGAGATCAAACTTTCAAAACAAACAAACAAAAAAAAAATCGAAATTATAACTTTTTAGATAAATTAGTTAATATTTAGGTTAACAAATAAAAAATTTAAACATCATAGCAGGCTCACCTTGTTGTTGTAACATTGTTGCAATTCATTACTAAAACAAGCCATGATTTAATCTTGATTTACTTGTGTTTTTTTTACTGTATTAACGTCAGGTGGTTCAATGACACCTGCTTTACAATTCTAAAACTCAGTCCATTCATAAAATTCGCAAGTAAACATTGGAAAAAAGTTCACTAATCAAATATTTGTTACCAAATTCCATAAAAGCATTTTTACTTTCCAGAATATCAATGCACTTTCTTTTGAAGACAACTTATACAAATACCCACAATGCACTGATTATTATATGAACATTATCCTATATGAATGATTGCCACTTCAACAATAGCAAAATTGCTCCATGACAGTTATTTTGTAATTCTGTATGGCTAAAGTATTGTTACCTATACAAATTTAAACACATCTGTTCTTATCACATATTTATTTTGGCCACATGGGGAATGAGCAATTTCATAACTGTCCATGATTTCACCTTTAGCTCATTTTAATAAAACTATCCATCCTCATCAATAACCAGTGGTCTCTATTGCTATTAACTTTGTATTGTTTAATACACACATACACACACTCAGTTGAACACTGATGCCTGAGTTTTCTTCTCAGACACACTTTTCCATGTGTCTACCATTTATACTGATCTACTGCCTGAATCCTCACCATACTAACACTGAGCTAGTGCATCCTGGAAAATAACTAAATGTCAATATAACAGGAAAAACATTAATGAATGTGCTGTTGTCAGAATAGCAGATGAAGGAACAGCAAGGAGACTCTGTGATGGCACAAAAACAAAGAGCTCAAAGTGAAATAAACTTCAGTGGTTTGTCTGTGTGGACATGACAGAGCTAAAACGGTTGTGGTTGTGAACACACTCACACATATGGACACACACACTTTCTCAAAGGTGAAGTGCCTTGTTGGCCCTACACAGTAGGCACTTGAGTGGCCATATTTGTGCCATTTTTTCCTTTTTGTTAAAGCGGTTTAACATAGTTTCCTGGGAACGTTCCAAATAACCTAGTTCTCCGAGAAGTACCTGTAAAAAAGGGACTATCAGCAAAGCATGATTACAGTGTATAATGCATAAAACATGATAACAATGTACAATGTACATTATTATAATTACATGGCACTTTGGGATACTTGACTCTGATTGGTCAATAACATTATTGAATAGTTAAAGTTCAAATTGCATTATCATGCATCATGCATTAATTTTTTTTAAGAACACTTATATGCACTTGTATTACTTACTCACCAAAGCAACATTTATTTGATCAAAAATACAGTAAAATTAGTAATATTGTGAAAAATTACTACAATTCAAAATAGCTGTTATTTCTATTCAATTAGCCCTTTATTATATTTCAATATATTTTAAAATGTAATTTATTCCTGTGCTGGCAAAGCCGAAGTTTTAGAAGCCATTACTCCAGTCTTCATTGTCACATGATCCTACTTCATAGTAATATGTTGATTTGGTTCTCAAGTACTTATTATTATGATCAATGTTGACAACAGTTGTGCTGCTTAATACTTCAGTGGAAACCATGAAACATTAAAAAAAAACGGGATTCTTTGATGAATATATAAAGTTCAAAAGCACAGTATTTATTTGAAATATATGTTTTGTAACAATATAAAAGTCTTTTTTTTAAATCAGTTTTTACAGTTTTATCAATTTTATGCATCCTTGCTAAATAACAGCATTAATTTATTTTAAAAAATCTTACTGACGCCCAATATTTTAATTGTAGTGTACACATATTTCATTTAATAAGTCATATTGAGTAGTCTCATTAATAAAAAAGTATACACCATTTGCAGAGGTGCTGTAATAACTACAAAAACTTACCCACAAACCAGCCATCATCACATTTCTCGATAACATCAATAACGTCCCCCTCCTTCAGCTCCAGCTCATCCCCATTACGAGACACATAGTTGTACACAGCTTGGAAGCTTAAGTGAAATTAAAATAATATACATTTTTAAATGTGCTGTTTATGTTCAGACAGTGAATAAATACAATGAAAAGTGAAAAGTATCTGGAAAATTGAAAAGTGTACTTACGGGTCACCACCTGAATGCTGAGAATCCTGCGTAATTTTCTGAGAGAAAGAGAGAGGAAAGTGTCAGTATGGTGTGCATATAAGACTTTAAGGTGTCAGAATAACATGCCAAATCCAGGCACAGGATGTCATTCTGTGAGTCTTCATCGTCATCACAGAGCTTAGAGAAGACCTGTTGTGTTACAATACACACAAAGAGGAACTCCACCCATGATGCGACCAGAGAACTATAAAAGGGATTAGAAAGGACTTAATTTCCCAGTCTGCACTGCTGCTAGTGTCACAGCACACTCCATCCTACCCTTCTTGCTCTACTGGGTGATAAACAGGGAGATACACAGCGCCTCCTGGTGGAAATGGGGCTACGGGGTGGTTTACCCTCAACCACCACTTCCTGCCTATATACTGTCTGCAAGAATCAAATTCAAGGCAACCAATCAGAGATCAGCACGCTCATACAAAATCCATCTCAGTGTTATTTACAACCTCATTGTCAGTCTTAATCTCAATACCAATGTTAATTTGATTTTAGTTTAGTCATTCCAGAGTCTTGAATTATTAGGGATATGATAACTTCAGTCCAAATTTGGGCAAATAACAGACATAGTTATACATATAAAAACGCACCCTTCTCACTCACACTATTAATACATGCCATATTTAAAATAATGGAATGAGGAATATAAAAACTCATATATCTTGCAATAAAAATTCATAGTAACCACTAGCTGTTAAGATCTAATAGGGACAGAAAAGCAAGGATGCACAGATATTAAAATCCTGTCTGATACCGAAAAATCAGTCACTTAGTAAAAAAAATAAATAAATCAGTAATTACGTCACTGTATGTTATGACTGATTACCAATAAATTGCTAATCTTAAAATTATTTACTGTTTTGTATCAATTTATCAAAAATAAACATGAATGAAACAATCATTTTAAATGCTGCAAGTGAATTTAGCCATCAAAATGATTTTTCTAAATTCTTGGGCTGCCCTCGACTAAGGATTTTTCTGGTCGACTAGTTGTTGTTCATTTGAAGCATTAGTCGACTAATGGCACGTTTGTTACAGTTTTTCTGAATTGCTAAAACACTAAACCCCAATCTCTGAACCAAATTCTCACTAGCTTAAACCAAATTGTCGAATAAAGCACTCTTTCTGCTAAACCTTAAACACCTTCAGGCAGTTAGGCTCTATTTGCAAATCTCATGCACTCTTTTTGCAAAACTCTAAACACATTCTCATTCACTTAAACACTTATCACACTGTGATGCATTTGTGCTGCAAAATGCTAAACACAAGTGGCAAAAGTTAAACTCAACTAAAGCACAGTTGTCATCATTTACACACAACGATTCAAAATTGTTCACACTTGTTTCTAATGATGTGATCAAACCAACTGTACAAAATATGAGCCAGTTCAGAGTGCACAAGTGGCACAGGTGACTGAATTATGATACGAACAATAGATGGAAACAATCTATAGGTTAGGTAGAGAGTGTTATCAAGGCTGGATCTGTCAGACCAGAGGGTTTTTTCTCTTTGTCAAAAAAGACAACATTACATGTGATGTGGACAAAGTCCTCAGGCCGGACTCAAGCACAAAGACGTGATGCTGAGACAGAATGAATCTCTCACTGATAGTGATTTTACAACTGCACAATTTACAGCATTTGAGTGTACTGTAACATGCTATTCATTTAGAGTTTTATTTGACCTATTTGGCCTTTGCAGTTGGACTGCAGTATTTTTGCAGTATCCAAGTGCTGAATATATACAAACATTTAGTATTATTCAATATTCAGCACAATACTGTTCTTCAGTAGGCCTATACAATATATTCACCCTAGTTGCAATTATTATACTTTTTTACAGAATTGCAAAATTGTTTACTCAATACAATATATTTTTTTCTGTAATGTTCTAGATGATGTGTTCTCCATTTTTCTCTGTAGTGTCTAATGAATGCTCTGTAGTGTTTATTTTATTGACTCATGTGTGTGCGATCTGAGAGCACCGTTTGATTGTGAGTGCAAGTGAAATGGTTTTGCAGCGATTGTTTGATTTTGATGGAAGAGTCAGAGGTTTCGTGAATTTAGTTTGAGTATTCGGATTTGTGTTTAAGGTTTTGAGAAAAATTATTTCAAGAAATGTGTTTTAGCAATTCAAAAAAACGGTACTAACCCATTTAAATCATTATTCTGAGCCTTAATTGCCTACTAGCCTATATATGTCAGCAAACGCATAAAGCTTTGCCACTGCTCACCGCAGAAGTAAAGATATTATGATGTGTCAGGGAAAAACAGTAAGAGACTGCATTAACATTTTAATAATTTGATAACTAGTGCTTTCTTTGTGTTCGGCCTAAGAGATGAAGTCGGCAACACTGATTCGTCCTCTCCGCAGTAGTGAGCACTCCTGTAACATGTTTGCCACAGCTACATAATCTGAGAATATTTGTTTCCATTTGAATTGGTTCATTTGAAAGTAGACATTTTACTCTCTATAGATATACTTCATTTATACACGGAGTTTCACGCTCAAGTTCACAGAGACCGAGGCGGCAGAAAGCGCATCCTGTTTGCTTTAATTATTTTACAAAAGTTATTTTATATACATTATTTTGTTTTTATTGTGAGTGCACAAAAATAAACGTAGAGTCTTTACAGATTCAAAATATGTATTACTCTTATCTGTATAAGCAAAAATGAGGGAGTATTTTAAGAGCAAGTGACGCTCCGGCACCTCCATCTGTCCTGCAGTGAGCGCTACTGTTCATCTTCCACGCTCTGCACAGACACTTCAACAGCACACATTTTTCAAGGTTAACAGTAGATTGAGTGGCCATGTAAAGTTGCTAATACATATTTCAGATGATAAGCCATATTTGAGGTCGATGAATGATAGGCGAGCGTTTGGATGTCCTGCCTGATGTACTGTATTACCATAGACTAGCTGTTAACGATCTGTCCGTCACAAACTGCGTGACTTCACTAATGTGGATTTTTTTTTCTGCGATTAAGCGACTAATAAAATTTTGGTCAACCAAGCCTCTTCTGGTCGACTAACGATTAGTCGACTATTAGGGGGCAGCCCTAAATTCAGTATGCACAATTAAATATCCAATTTCATTCAATAAAGATAAATAAATTAATCAACTGATAATCGACATTGTATGGATATATTTTGCATGGCAACATAAAATACCATAAAGGCACCATAAAAGAGGTTCATATGTCGCAGCTTGGCTCTGCTCATCAGGAACAGCGTGGCAGCTTGATATTTCTATTGGTGGTTTGGAACAATATGAGGATGCATAAATTTTAATTTTGGGGTCAACTAGCCCTTTAAGACCTTACTTAAAACCCTTGTCATTGTGTCAAATTAATACTTCTACTGCAATACAAGCCTTTTTTTGTTTTTTCCCTGAGGGTTCAAGGTTCCCCATATGATCTTACTTTTAATGTTTGTTTAATGTTGAAAACATTACAGGTTGTACATCACATGCACCACACAGCAGCCCTGAATACATTGTTTTGTTCATTCTTTTTTTACCTTAATCTTAGGAGAACGAGGCTGTGAACGTGGGGAGAGAGGAGGAATAGAGGGCTGAGTGGAGACTACAGGCACAGAGGAGGGAGGAGGAGAGGTGAGGAGTGAAGGAGAGCTGGGAGGAGATGGGATGTGGTCTGAAGAAGATGGAGGAGGAGAGGGAGAGGAGGGTGGAGAGGCCAGAATAGTTGGTAGAAGAGGCTGGCAGGAGGAATAAAGAGGAGGATGCAAAGAAGGAATAGGAGATGAAGGAGGAGATGGAGGGATTGGGGAGAGATGAGGAGAGGAGGAAGGAGAAGAAGAGTGGGAGGAAGGGATATTTGAGAGAATAGGAGTGGAAGTAGGAGAGGAAAGCTGAGAGAGGACAGAAGGAAGAAGGGGTTGCAGAAATGAGGGAGGTGGAGAAGGAGATGATTGATAGTTAGAAAGGAAAGAAGAAAGCAAAGGAGTAGGAATATTGAGAGTCGACGAAGGAGGTGGAGGAAGAGGGATTGGGGAGTTTGGAGGAGACAGAGGAGGTGAAGGAGGAGGAGTGGAGAGAGATAATGGAGGGAGAGGAGAGTCTGAAGGAGAAGAAACAACTGAGGTTTGGAGGACAGAGGAGGAATAGGGAACCAAAGGAAGAGATGAAGCAAGAGGAATAGAAGGAGGAGGAGGACATGGAGAAACTTTGGAAGAAGACAGTGGAGAATAGTGAACAGCAGAGGCAGATGATTCAATGTGTGGTGGAGAAAAACTAATGGAAGAGAGAGTAAGGGAGGAATTAGGCATAGGGGAGGTGGAGAATGACAGAGATGGAGTGTTGGAGGTGGAGTAAGCCTGGCAAAGAGAAAGATAGAGCTGTTCAACTACAACTTTCACAACTTTGAACTAGATTGTCAAAGTTATACACACGACTAGTGTGACAAAGACTATTAAAGGGGCCATATCATAGTAAACAGGATTTTCCTTGATCTTTTGAAATAGGATTGAGGCTGACTATATATATCTGTTCAGAAATCTTTACCACGTAACCCATCAGTTTACATATCAACACCTGTTTTTTTTTGTTGTTTTTTTACAATAATGAGAATGAGACTCTATTAAACACTGTGGCAAAGATAAATTGAGGGGTAAAATAAGCTCTATTGCCATGAAAATAAATATAAAATCTGTAAATATTGTTTCCTAATAGTAGACCTTTTTCCCCTTATTCTTTTTTTAAGCAAAATTGTGATCTAGACAACTTTTCGTAAACCTTTCCAAGCTATACTGGACCCTGCTTAAAACCTGCAACTCAAAAGTAACATCTCGGTTATGTATGGTAACCCTCGTTCCCTGAAGGAGGGAACGGAGACGTCACGTCGGATGACCGACGAAATTGGGATCTCGCTTAGAGGGACCAATCTACTTCGAGTGTAAACTAAACGAGCCAATGCACATTGGCATGCGATTATTGCATCCAGCTGCTGCTGATCACAGCGTGAGTATAAGTAGGCAGCAGATGCAGCGCATATTCAGGTTTTCGCTGAGGAGCCGAGCCGGTGACCCGGCCGCTCAGCGGTGGTACAGGAGCTGTGGCGACGGGACGTGACGTCTCCTTTCCCTCCTTCAGGGAACGACGGTTCCATACTACCGAGACGTTTCCTTTCAATCGGTCACTCACGACGTAACGTCGGATGACCGACAAATTGGGATGCCTAACAAAGGGCCACAGGTACTGCCCCTTCCAGTGTCCTGTGGAAGCCACCTGCGCCCCTACTTTTTGGCGTAGGCCAGAGCTTCTTCACAAGAGGACCAGCTACTGTTGCTATGGCACTACCCAATGAGTAAGACTGGATAACACTGGGAAAACGTACCCGTTCTACTTGGAACAGGGGCGTTACGGAAGCTCCAACCTTCCCGAAGGAGGTTTCGGAAGCAATACACATATGAACATCCCTTAGGTGCGTATGGAAGATTGGAGGTGATTGTAACCCTTTTGGAATGGCAGAAGTCTGCCGGGTAAACACGGGCTCTGAGGCTATACCGTTGACTTTACACATATGGGATCCACTCAGGTCTCACATATGGAACCCAGCCTTCTACCAGATTTCGAGAATTCAACGAGTGAAGGCCTGGCGCCGCACGCTCCGCCACGTCTGGCTGCCGAGGTGACGGAGGAACTCAACAGGGTCTACTAAATGGACTCTCTGGAGTGGTTTTAGCAAGCCAACCTGAAGCCGGGGCCTTTCAGTGCTTCTACCCGTTTGAGGTGAGTACACAGGAGGATACCGGCTCCACACGTAGGCTATAGAATCTAGCGAATGTGTTTGGGGTCTCCCAGCCCGCAGCCTTACAGATATCTGTCAGCGAGGCGCCACGAGTCAGCGCCCAGGAGTATGCAACACCTCTAGTTGAGTGAGCTCGCCACCTGAACGGGCAGGGCACACCCTGTGCCTGATAAGCCAGGGTGATGGCATCCACTATCCAGTGGGCCATCCTCTGCTTAGAGACCGCATTCCCTTCTGCCGGCCTCCGTGACAGACAAAGAGCTGGTCTGAGGTCTTGAAGCTTTGCGTCCGGTCAATGTAGCACTTTAAGGCTCGGACGGGACAGAGCAAAACTGGGGCTGGGTCTGCCTCCTCCAAGGGCAGCGCTTGCAAGTTCAACACCTGATCCCTAAAAGGCGTGGTGGGAACCTTGGGCACATATCCGGGCCGGGGCCTCAGGGTTACCTGGGAATCAGCCGGCCCGAACTCTAGGCACGAATCGTTGACCGAAAATGCGTGCAGGTCCCCTACCCTCTTGATGGAGGCCAATGCTAGCAGGAGCAAAGTCTTCATTGAAAGGAACTTCAGCTCAACCGCCTGCAAAAAGGCTCAAATGGACCCTGCTGTAGTGCCGAGAGCACTAGAGTCAGGTCCCAAGAGGATATAGAGGGCGGCCGTGGAGGATTTAACCTTCTCCGCTCCCTTAAGGAACCCTGACAACCAGGTCTGCTTCCTCACGACCTCCTTCTACGGGGTCGGTTAGCACGATTGCAGCGACGTAACGGTTAGGGTGAGGGAGACAGCCTTCGCTCCAACCCTTGCTGCAAAAAGGACAGCACAACTCCGATCGGGCATCTTCGGGGGTCTTCTCGGCGAGAAGAACACCACTCAACGAACAGGTTCCACTTCAAGCGTAGGCGTGTCTCGTAGACGGTGCTCTCGCTGAAGTGATGGTGTCGACTACCTCTTGGGGTAGGTCACTCAGAACCTCCGCGTCCCATCCAGGGACCAGACATGAAGTTTCCAGAAGTCTGGACGCGGGTTCCAAAGGTTGCCCCGTCTCTGAGTCAGTAAATCCTTCCTCAGAGGCATCGGCCAAGGATGGGCTGTCGCAAGGAGCATTAGTTTCGGGAACCAGGTCCAGGAAGGCCAATAGGCCACCAGCAGGACCTGCTCCTCGTCCTCCCTGACCTTGCACAGCAACTGTGCCAGAAGGCTCACTGGGGGAAATGCATACTTGCGAAGGCCCCGCGGCCAGCTGTGTGCCAGTGCGTCCGTGCCGAGTGTTCCCTCGGTCAGGGCGAAGAACAACTGGCAGTGAGAGGTTTCTGGAGAGGCAAACAGGTCTACCTGAGCGGCTCCGAAACGTCCCCAAACCAGCTGGACCGTCTGGGGATGGAGTCGCCATTCTCCCGGGCGGACAGCTTTCGTGGGGGGGTGGTACAGCTCGTCAGCTGCCCGGTTGAGCAGCCCAGGAATGTGAACAGCACGAAGTGACCTCAGATGCTTCTGACTCCAGAGGAGGAGGTGGCGGGCGAGTTGCGACATGCGACGGGAGCGCAGACCACCTTGTCGGTTGATGTACGCAACGGTCGCTGTGTTGTCCGTGCGGACTAGTACATGCTTGCCTCGTAAGCGCCCTTTGAGACGGCCCCGGGCAAGGTGCACTGCCAGCAACTCGAGGCAGCCAGTGCAGTTGGGGCCCCGTCCAAACCCCTGACACTGCAAGCCCGTTGTACGTGGCCCCCCAGCTGGTGGTTGAGGTATCCGTGCAAACCACAGAATGCCTGGAGACCTGCGCCAGGGGCACTCCTGCCCGGAGGAACACAAAGTCTGACCACGGGGTGAAGGTTTAGCGGCAGGCCGGTGTAACTTGGACCCAGAAAATGCCGCGTTGCCACGCCCACCTCGGGACTCGGCCATGGAGCCAGTGCTGCAGCGGTCTCATATGGAGCAGCCCCAGCGGCGTGACTGCCACCGTAGCTGCCATATGCCCCAGGAGCATGGGACGGATGCACCCGAAGATGCGTTCCTGCGTCAACATCTTGAACGGTAACCGGTGAAGGGCCCGGTTCAAGACACGCAGGTCCAAGATTGGTCGTAACCCACCGCCTTTCTTGGGTACAATGAAGTAGGAGCTGTAAAACCCCGTCTTCATATCGGCTGGAGGGACCGGCTCTATCGCATCCTTCGCCAGTAGGACTGCGAACTCCGCCCGCAAGACAGGACCATCGGATGCCACTGAACTTGGGGGGGGAACGCCGGGCGACTGAATCGCATAGCCAAGCCTGACAGTTCGACGGAGCCATCGAGACGGGCTGGGTAGCTCAAGCCAGGCTCCCAGACACCGCACTAGTGGCATCAACGGAAGTACAGGCGTACCCACAGTGGGGCAGCACGGAAAAACGCAGGGACCCGGCCCGGGCGTCTCTTTGCCGTTCCGAGGCGGGGTCTGGGTGTGTGCAGCACTGACCTGCGTTTGAGCAGAGGGTTCGTGGGTAGTCCGTTGGTTCGTCCTCTCGATCCGCCCACTGCTGCTCACTGGCTAGAGAGGAGGGTGAGTGTGATACGCACTAGATCGTCCACACCCCCCCGTCCCCTCTGGGGACCCAGAGATAGAGGAAATTGCTCTTGTCGAGTATTTGGGTACCAGCGACTGAGAGGTCAGTAGCGAAAAAAAACTAAAGATTCTCCTCCCGGCCCTCCTCCGGGGGAGGGAGTGGTGTGCTTACCATCTCCTGAAGAGCACGTCCCTCCACCTCTGGGTCACCCGTCTCCGGGCCTCTTGCTCTCTCGCTTGCCACCAGGTTTGGCGGGGGCCTGGACGGGCGGGGAGGCTGTTCTTGTTTTGGCGGTGGCAGGAGGGCCGCCCTCGGCGACGGCAGCAGCTGCACGCCGGCAGGATGTACCTGATGGCCTCAGTCTGCTTTGGTCAGCGGAGAACCGCTGGGCAAGTTCTCCACCGTGTCGCCGAAGAGGCCGGTCTGGGACACGGGGGCGTTTAAGAATCGTGTCTTGTCCGTCTCGCGCATGGCAGCCAGTCACAGCCAGAAATGGCGCTCACGGACCACCATAGTGGACATCGCACGACCCAGAGACTGCGCCGTAACCTTCGTCACTCGTGGCGCGAGGTCCGCCGCGGTGCGGAGTTCTCTGCGAACTTCCGGTTCGTGACCACCCTCGTGCAAGTCCCTCAGTGCCTTGGCCTGGTGCACTTGCAATCACGTTCTCCACAGGTCGTATAGGCATCGCTGGCTAGTCGAGTACCTACAGACCCGGGAGGTGAGGCACGGTTCTCCCTGCCGGTTGGAGGCGGTATTAGGACACAACTGCATCGTAACCGACCGCTCCACCGGGGGGACCCGTGTAACCCCCTAGCTGCCCCACCATCGCGGGTGGTGAGGGAGGAGGAACCAGCAGCTCGGTTTCTGTCAGTAAAAGGTGCCGTCCATGACCTGGTGAGCTCCTCATGCACCTCCGGGAAGAAAGGCACCGAGGCGGGGCGCTGAGAACCAGCGCGAACCACCCCGAGAACCAATCGTGCAACCTTGAGGGCTCGGGACACGGTGAAAGTCTTCACTCGAGCCCTACCCCTACGGCGGCCCGGGAAAGCATAGCCATTATTTCTGGATCCGATTCAGGCATTGTTACGGTCCCAGAGGAGAGCAACGCAGCCGAATCTTCCCCTCCAGAAAGCTCTGGCTCACCCTCCAATGCAGCAATAGACATCTGGTCGCTGGGAGGGGAGCCTCGAAAAACAGGGGTACCCCCCGGGAAGTGTCCAGCCTGCTCCTTTTTGAGTGCCGGTTGCCTTGGGCATCCCCGAGGGAATTCCCACCGTGACCGTAGACAGTCTGGCCCACCGCCAAAAAAGATCCCCGGCTGCCACCCAGAGGGACCCCATATCTATGCGTGGCACGGCACTCCTCCCCTTTGGCAGGTAACTAGTCCGGTCCGCAACTCCGCGATGTCATAACCCCCGCAATGAGAAGTTGACTCATCCACAAACGCCACCTCAGTGTGCTACTTGCCCAGGCACGTGAGGCAGCGATCGGGACCATCACCCAGCGCCAGGTAACGACCGCATCCTGAATGCCCGGGTGATACGTTGTCTATAGCAAGACCCACATCGTCTTTACAAAGACGTAACGTCAAGTTTGCCACGCAACGTCGTCTTTAAAAAGACGCACCCGAAATTGCTCTTTTAGGGAAAAAGCTCTTTTAGCGTGCTGAGGCGCACAGGGGAGATGATCATCTGCAACACAAACAGTGGGTAGTGCAGCCTGATGTGTGCAACCTACTCGACACGGGAAACCACCACCGCTTAAGTGCCGTCCGCCAACACGGAGAGCCCTCCAAGAGCGCGCTGAACTCGTTCAGTCTTCTCTCAGTAGAGTAGTCAGGAGCAGAACGATGTGATCGCTCGGCTCCGAAGCGAAAAGCTGAATATGCGCCGCATCTGCTGCCTACTTATACTCACGCTGTGATCAGCAGCAGCTGGATGCAATAATCAGATGCCAATGTGCATTGGCTCGTTTAGTTTACACTCAAAGTAGATTGGTCCCTCTAAGCGAGATCCCAATTTCGTCAGTCATCCGACGTGACGTCGAGACTGACCGACTGAAAGGGAGCCATTGTTTCTTATATAATTTACAAGTCTGTTCAGGACAATAACTTTAACAATAACTAAGGTTAAAATAATCCTTCTAATTCTGTAAGAATAGGGAAGTCAACACCACATCTATACGAATAACAGCAGAAGAACAATATAGATTAAATAATTTTCTTTAAAAACATTGACAGCCAATAAGAATCCATCTTTAAAGTGCTTGAGCCTTTAAAGCAGCAGACAACAATTACTGCAGCATATGCTTATAATATAACAGAAAGTTATAATCATGGAGTGGGCATACATATGTGGAATTTAAAGAGAAAAAAACATGTTTAATATGGCCCCTTTAATTTAGTCAATGAACATGCAAATAATGGTTTGTGTAAATTTGTTTTTGAAAGTTTTCAGAATTTAAAAAATTATCATTAAACTTAAGGTTATAAGAGTTTTCACACCACCAGGCTATCATGCTTTTGTCACACTGCATGTTCTACCTCTTTTTTTGAAACAGTCTCCAAGCCTGATCTGTTGTTTGTTTCATCATCCTCTTCATTTATGTACAACTCAGGAAGTTTCTCCCATTTTATCGCAGCTACTGGACTGTAAATCTCTGTTTTCTCATTCAAAATGACTGACAACAGCTCCTCAGCCTTTTTCTCATAGATATCATGATGTTTATCCAGTATATTTTCTGATTTGTGGCTTGCACTGATGGACAGTGGCTTCTCAGGTAATACTTCTCGATTAGCCATGTTTTTTGATCGACTGGCCAATCGGAATTCAAGTTCATCATAGAGTTGATTTTTCAGAAACATCGACATAAGTTCGCCATATGGATCAGGTTCATTTATTAGCCTGGATGGGTCATAGTTTTGTTTCAAGCTTTGCTCCTTTAAATACATATCTTCTAAGAACTTTTTACCATCATGCCCCTTTCTTTCCATTCTTAACAGAGCTTGATTATGGTCTGTAATCCGTTTGACTGGTAAACCGAATGTTTCTGGTACATCTATTGCTGTCAGTTTATCTCTGTAGAGACGTTCATGGGAATAAAGCAAAATATTTGAAGACTCTGAAGTGATTGGTCCTTGGCTAGGAAAAGGGGAGCATTCTGAGGAAAGGTTTATTGGTGCGGTGAACCTTCGCACAAGTGGAACAGGGGACTGGGGGCCAGTGTGGTGTAGATTGCTGGGTAATGGAGGAGGGGTGGGTGGGACTGAACTGCCACAGGAAGATGGGTAAGTGGTGGAGGCACCCAATGTGAGAGACAGCCATTCACTAGTGACCGTTTGAAGGTGTGTCTTAGTGGCAGAATCAAGACACTGCAAATGGGAGGACTCTGTATAGTGCTTGAGCAAAGGAAAAAGAAAGCAGGGAGACTGGTTTATGAACTTATTGGACTTATAGGACAGACTTTGTGGATGTGACAAAAACTTTGTGGACGGTCCAAAACTGGTGCTAAAGACTTACCTTATGTGCCCTGTATGTGTGCGTGTCTCCTTGGTGACTGGGGCTCTTGGAAGGAGAGCCCTTGATCACATCGACATAGGACACTGGGAAAATGCCCTGCTTGTTTGAACCAGGAATCTTTCCTTCATACCAATTCTGATCCACCTTCCTTAGAAAGATCACTCGCTCCCCCTACAACAGCAAAATATGCAATTCATGGTGGGAAGACTGAAAGATGGTAGGGTGTGATATAGGGCTTTACACTTGCCTTTCTAAGAGAAAGCTCCACGTTAGTGTCAGCATTGAAGTTGTATCGTGCTATTGCCTCTCCCATCTCTTGAACTTGAGCCGGAGGAGGAGGCCTGACAGGCTGCCTCCGCTCTGGAGACGCCACCTTCTGAAGGAGAAAATGAGAGAAATAGTGAGAAAGCAAGAGGGAATGTGATTAAGCATATAGTTCAATAAAATAGGTTATTTAAAATTTACCTCAACATAAGAGATGGGGAAAATCCCAATCCGTCCTCTGTGTTCCCCCTCATACCAGTTACTGTCAATCTGTCTGATGATGTTGACAGCATCACCTTTCTTAAAGGAAATTTCCCTGCAATGTGCAATAAACATGCATGTGACCATAAACATTCATTACATATACAATAAAGGGAACATTTATACCAGTGACGCACCTGAATCTATCTTCTGTATAAGTCACATTTCTATTTTTTCTACTGAAGCAACCAATCTGTGATAAAAATATTCACCAAATACAAACATAATAATATAATATAATATAATATACTGTAATATAAAGGTGTTGTAGCTTTTAAATCTTTATTTAATAAGAACATTTCTTCCTCAGTTGGCATTGGAAACACCGTTGTTTATTAAATATCTGCAAGTTACAACAATGTGTGGGACCTTTTCTTTTTTCTAATGTATTACCCAATGAATTTGGTGATATGCAAATTTTAGGCTGAAATTCATGAGCCTTGAAATTCTTTAATGGCTTTATTAGCATGGACTTTCATGCAAGCTGACAATTTCATGCAATGACACTGAGCTCAGTGCAGAATTGGTGATGCAGAGACCAATCTGACAAAGCTAGTTAGTATGCAAGAAGCACAAGAGCAAAATCTGCACAAAGGAAATGAAAAACAAAATGAAAGAAAAAGCTTTTAATAAATGGACAAGAGTAGAATTAAACACACTTTCACAAACAAAAAGCTGACACAGCCCTTTGCGAATTCAAATTTAGTGAGATGCTGTGATGTTATTCGAATGCGCCAGACAGAGTCTCTCAGATTTCTTTATATATACTCACTTGGCAGACTGAGCTTTAAAATCATAAATAGCCCTGGCAGACTGTTTCTGATGGAGGAGAGAAGACAATTTAAGATAGGTCATCTGCTTAGAGGATACCTACAAGGCAAGCAAAAAGACCATCAGCTATCCAACATATGCACAGCCAAGCCATATACAGACCATAACCAAAACGAAGGTTACAGGGTCATGGGATTTATGGCATAGCGCAAATAAGGGTTCAGGATTTAAGATCGCCATATACTTATTCACTAATCAGTGATGTTTGCCCTGCGGGTTTCAAAACATTGTTCTAATTAAATGAAAACTAGTTCATGTAAAAATAGATATGAGTAAAGCAGCATTTCTACCTCTCTTTCTGGCGTGGGTCTTCTGATTTGTGGTGTGAGACGTCCTGTATCAGAGCCCTGATCTGTGGAAACAGAGAAAATGTCAACAGAAAGAAAACTATTGAATTCATAGTGGCACCACATGCATTCCACTGGTGTCAAAAGGAAATGAGACTACTTGAAAATTATACAATTATTTATTTCAAATTTAGGGTCAAACTAAAAAAATAAGGGATGATCTGGATATACACAATATGACATAAACTGGCATGCACTTGACCCAAAAAATTGCCTAAATATTAGTCATCATAGAACCATAGAAAAAAATACATACAAAATACAGTACACACAAAGAAAGCAAATATGTGTCTTTACAACAGTATTTCATACATCAGCAAAAAAAAACAATGGAAAGGGCACAAAATCAAAAGGGAAAATTAAGCTCAGTAAAACACATCATGCATATACCGGACAGACATGTATTGCCCCATGAACTGCTAATACTTCTTTTCCACTTGTACCATTATAAATAAACTGAATGAAATAAAATCTTCCATGTATTCATAATCAGAGCTTTTGTTTTAGCATTAAAGTTAACTATAAACTAATGTACTCTAAAAAGAACAAAAATATTGAAAACTGATTTTTGTCCAATCAAAAACTTTCTAGAATGAGAATTTCCCAAAAAAACGAGTTGACTTCTTCTTTATTTATGGTTCAAACTTTCTGTTTCAATATAAGAACACAGGAAGTCAAAAAAAAAAAAGTCAGTCAATCTAAATATACTATACTCTATAATTATATAAATAGTAAAATATTCCAAATACCTAATTGGACACTAGGTGTTATGATAATAAAGCATCCTGTTTAGGTAAAAAAATAAGTAAAAGCATTTGCATGCTTTCGGTAGGGAATGCTTGAGGTAATGACTTGAGGATTTTGCAATAATGATTCGAAACAAAAGGAAAACTCTTGAGAACTAGCTGCACCTGAGTAGCAGTGCACATTAGCATTAGCATTATGCTGGTTGTTGTTGGAGGCGTCTGTATGGTGGTGTTGCTGCTGGTAGGAGGCACATTGGTTGGCTCCATGGTAAGGCTGGTGGACATGGAGCGAGGAGGGGGAGCCGGACCCTCTCTGAGCCCGCAAGGAGGAGCTACGCTTGGGCACGTCTGGTAGCAACTCCTCCAATAACCGCCGTAATATGCTATCATCTGGCATCCTTGCTGGTCCCTGCCCCCTTTCCGCCCTTATATGGTCATAAATGTCCTGCAAAGCGGCATCTAAAGCTTCATAAATTGCGGTTTTGGATTTCGGCCGACCGCTTCTGCAGTGTCGCCGTTGGGTCGGCGGGGAGCCTCGTTTCCGGCGGAAAGGCACAGGGCTGACCAGGAAGGCCAGTTTGGAAAGGCCTGACTCACTGGGTGACTGTTGGGCTAGTGGAGATGTAACGGCAGGGTGGGACTCCTGCCGAGCCCTTTCCTGTTGTCGCTCGTGTTTTAGCATGGTGGTGAATCGTGTATAGGATGCTGGGCAGCGACCCTTACAGGAGCTGATGAGGTGGCGGTGTTGGTAACCTTGACTCTGACCCACACTCTGGTGTAGGTGATGGTGGCGGTGGTAACGGTGTCCATGATGATGGTGACCATGATGGTGATGTCGCCCAGAACCAAAGAAGCTTTCCGATGAGGTAAGTGAGCAATGATCCAGGTCGCTCTCGCTACACAGTGAAGACCCTTCTATGTGGATGTCACTCATTTCGGAGGCACAGGCGTCCTGCTCACTGTCTGAGTAGTCTTGATGCTGCCTCTGGTTCTTCCCATGAATTGGCACCAGGCTACTGCTGTCTGGTCCCGGTCTTGGCTGTCCCTCAGGGGGACTTCGAGCCCTTTCTGGAGGATCTTCCTCCTCCAAAAGTGATTCCACAGAAAAGCGTCGTTTGGGACAGCTGCTGGCCCTCGAGGACCCTGGTGTGGTGGTGCCTGATGGGGCATTTTCATCACCAAGGTCTGGCATGGACTTGGATTTCTGGATGAGCTGTTCATATTCCGATATACGGTTTGGGACCATGTGTCGTGGTACCTCATTACCGAAAGGTGCCCAACCATGGAGGTTGTGCCTCTGTTGTTGTTGCAGCCGTTCCAGCTCAAGGATTCGTGCACGTACAGAACGAATCACCTCTGAGGGCAATAGCTGCTCTCGGTCTATGTGGTGCATTTTCTTGTAGAGCTGAAGGAAACCCGGAGCATCGTGTGGCATCTTACGCCGGTGATGTCGGCGCCCCCTGGGAGATGAGGTAAGACTTTTTACTTGAGGCTTCTGTGGAGCGTCTTCATCAAGCAATGAACCTGCACTTTCAGAGCGAGTGGTAGTCACAGAAGTGGACGCTCTCCCGTCATTATTAGCACCATGTCCATCAGACAACAGATCATCACAGCTGCGTGATTTGAGCCGTGGTGATGAAGGAGTGATGACAGATTCATCGTCAACGCTACTCCAAGTCTCTGCAGCTTCATGTCGGCCTGTCTGCCAACCGTTCTTGAAGCAGATGGAGCGCTTGGAGCCACGCCAGGTTGGTGTGGAGATAGTGAGGGAGTCTGAGGAGAGACGAGAGGAAGGGCGCTCCATACCTGGAGAGCTCATACAGGAGGAGAGCGACTCACTAGCGTCTCCAGCTGTGAATTAAAATAACATCCAATGCAGCATGACAAAGAGGAGACAGGAAAGCTGGTTAGTGAGCTCAGCTGACAGAAAATGACAAAGCGAGAGAAAACATATCAGTAAAAGTGACAGTTAGTGAGAATGTGTCAGTATAGTTAAGATAGACAGAGGAGAATATGCAGTCTCACGCAGTTACGATCTTCAACAAAAATTTTACTCAGGTATAACCACAAATGTGATGATCTAATGATAGAACAAGAGAAGTGCGTCTTTTCGGTTTCTGGCACAAATCAAACTAAACATACAGGTAGAATGGTGACAGAACAAATCCATCAAACAGTTCCTCTGCACAAAATAATGGAGTTCTATTGTAATATGTCATTAGACAATAATGCATAATCTAAATGTCTTCAACAAGATTTGATCAGTCTAGCACCTTCTGTTCGAGTTTGAGTGTGTCTGAAATTACCTTTGGGTCTGGATGGTGAGGAGGGCGAGGAACGTATGGTGGGCTTCTTCAGTGTCTGTGCTTTATTGGAGTCCAGTGGGCAGGAAAATACTTGACTGGCATTCTGCTCACTTCCTGTGTTGGCTTGAGTGACAGATGGTTCCGACTTTCGCCTTTTCCTGTAGTCACTTGCAGAACTAAGAATCCCCAAAAATCCCAGATCAATAATGAAATAAAATAACCAAAGGAAAACATTATTAATGACTTTAAAGTTTTATAGAATTACTGAATATTTTTATGGAGCATTTTATAAAACATTTAAAATACATAATTAAGGGACTAGCTGTATAATTTTATAATACAAATGACTAAGCTATTTATGCCATTTTTGAAAATGGAAACATCACCCAAAATGATTCAGCTAGTGGACAATAAACTCTTTTACGTATATTGACAATGAGACTCTGAATACAGGATCTTCTACCCATTAAATAGTCCTAAATATGGGTTCCCATATCCTGTACTCTATAGATTCCATATGACGCATGTTTTTTGAGCTAGAATGTCTGTAGGGTAACGAACATTATACTCAATACCACAACAGTAATGGATTGCAAATTCATATATATAATATATATATATATATATAGTATATATATATATATATACACAGCAAAAAACAATAAACAGGGCAGGCTTTTCAAGACCTGAGAAATTAAATTAGACTGAGGATCTCAGGTTCTGTCCTCCAATGGATAGCCAACAGGCATCTCTCGGAGACATAAAGAGCCTGAGTGAGAAAAGCTCACCTATAAAAGCTATAAGAATGAAAGGGAAGCTTACCTTGAAGTCCCGTCAGGTCGTTCGGAAGGTGAGAGATAGAGGGATGACTGAAAGAGAGCAGACAACAAAAGAGAAGTGTGAGATCCATGGGAACAAAGAAGTGTAATACTCCCGTGCTGCGCTACAATCAAAACCTCCTCCCCCCCGCATGCGCAAAGACAGCCGTGACCGACGAGGGTTCCACATCTCTCAATCCCACCTTGAAGGACTATGAAAATGAACTTTGACCTCCTGTAAGAATAAAAAAGTGCCAGGGCCCCACAGTAAGCGGAGCCCAACAAAGGCCAGAGAACAAAACAGTACAGATCCAGAAAGGCTGCACGTGGCACCAGGTCACAAGAAGCCCTGTCTATTATGTTGTCCAGGATCGCCACGCCTCCTTTCCTTTAACACAGCCTGGGGTGAATTTGAACAAATCTGAGCACAATACAGCAGTCTCTGGTGTTCATTCTGGCTTATCCATGCGACTTGGATCAGAGAAAAGAAAGGACATCACTTACTGACAACACAGCATTTTTAACACACCGATGCTGATCCTAGGTCAAATAAGAAGATAAATAAAAAGCCAATTAACAGGCATAGGAGAGAATGCATTTCAGTAGTACTTGTGAGCATGGGACTCTTCTCAAACAACAAACCTATAAAAAAACTCACAACACAAACATGCACATAAACACATTCATTCATCAGAGGAAAACTGTAAGAGAAAAACAACCTGAAAATTCTATCATCATTTACGTATCCTCATGTCATTCCAAACCTGTATGATTTTATTTTTTATGTTAAACATAAAATAATATATTCTTAGAAATGTCTCGATGTCTATACAATGGAAGTCAAACCGAAGTCGAACCAGTGTTTAACAGCATGTTTCAAAATATCTTCTTTTGTGTTTTGCTAGAAAGATCACTCACATGCAGGTTGGGAAAACGCCAAGGTGAGCAAATGATGACACATTTGAATTTTGGATGAACTATCCCTTTAAAATGAAAAACATAAATAGCAGAGGAAGTAAATCTGACAGCAAAATAAAATATACAAAAGAACAATCTGATAAAAAAAAAAGCAGTTATGAAAAAGCATTGGTGGGTGTTCATTATTTAGCTATATTTTTCAGTAGTGTCATTGCAGGAAAGCTCAAGTAAAGTGACTTTTATTATGTAAACTAATTGTTTCACATTTAGTTTTGTATTTGTTTTATTAAAAAGAGAGCTTGTTTAGTTTACATTAAAATGTACACATGCAGTGTAGATTTTATCTTGAACATTTTAACTCACAGATTTCTAGTAAAGATACCCTAGTAAAAAAGTAATATATTTAAAAATACATTCATTTCATACTAATAGTTCAAATCTATTAACATATTTACTGACAGATAACTCGAGACTTACTGATATAAAAATTATCATTAAACTTTACTTGGCATACTACTTGTGCACAATGCACTGTGTTCGTGTAATTCTCTGTGTCCTTTTTTTACGTTGCCGTGTTGGGTTGTCTGTGTTAGGTGTTGGCGTTTCGTCTCTCTTTGTTTAAGTCTTGCGTCGGCAGTTACGTTTCTTGTGCAGCATTTTAATTTCATCCGTGTCTGATTCTTGAAATCGGGTGTTCTCTGATCCCTATTACAAATGTTGGGGTTGCTGAAGTTATTGGGTTGGTTATTGGGCTGGGGCGGGGGGGGGTTTCTCTGCGGTGGGGCGTGTGTACACAACGATAATGCATTAAGTACAAAATTAGTTGTTCTAATTTATTTAAGTATACCAGTTTAGTATAATAATTTTATTAAGTACATAAATATGTAAATGTATTTGTAGTATTCTTAGCATGAAATAAATTTATTTCAAATACATTTAAGTATATTTCTTTTTCACTAGGGCAACAACTACAAAAAACAGAAACACTGAAATAGTATTTTCTTGTCACTGAAAAAAAAAATTGGTGTAGAAACAGTTCACTCAACGAGTACAGTGTACTCGAATAACTACAAAAAACTGGTTAACATATATGGTGTCAATTTTTTGCCATTTGCTGTCTTTAAATAAATAATGGGGCAGGAGAAAAAGCAAATAGCCTAGAGAAAGAGGGCGGATAGAGCAAACAAAGGGAAAGATGTATGGATGGACATGAAGGAGAGATCCTGGTCCACTGTGCGTGTGGGGTTGTGTAGTAGTGCAGGATTAGCTAATCCACTCGTTTTAGAGTGTGCTGGGTGTCGGGTCCTCTCGGTCCACCCGAAACACCCCAACAGCGACAGTGAGGTGAATAGGTGAAGATGATGTGAGAAGCATGGTTGCATCATGGTAAAAATCCACATGTGGAGAGATGACAACGTTGGGTGCATTAAGAAACCTAGATCACACAAAACACACACAGTGACAAACAAACGAGGGGTGATAGTGCATCGGGTGGGAAAGTAGTGCCCGACACATGCTTCACCTACTTCCACACACACACACTGCTGCTTGGTGTACCTATAATACACACAATAGAAACTCCAAAAGGTTTCACCAAATGTTGCTTGTTTACCACTGAGCAGGCAAACTCAATCAGTAAACAAGCAGAAGTGTGTGTTTTATAAAATCGGCGGAACTGTGCATAATATCTTCATTTATGAACAGACATGGCCAAAATCTATACCTTTTTATGAATTTTAGGGGTTGTGCATTAGAGGGTTGTTTGGGACAAAGAGGCTGAAGTTTGTGGGATGACAGAAGGGACGCTGGTCGCGGTGCGCGTCAGGGTCCCAGAGTCGTAGGTTGTTGAGGTGGTTGTGGATGGTTTCAACTTGATAAGGGGGCTATGGTGTGTCAATGATTTTGGTTTTATATAGGGCGGTTTCATGAGGTAGTTGGGCCCAGAGTGCATTGAGTGCAAGGCTGAGGAGCAGGAGGAGTTTAGAATGATCGTATAGGGAACGTGGTCTCTGAATGAGAATCTTAGAAAACTTACGTCACAGTTCGTCGTGTTGGGTCGTATCGATAGTAACTACATTTTACGGGGGGCGTGGCCGGTCAGGAGCGGCACGTACCTGCGGGGGGGGGGGGGGGAGAGAGGGAGGGGTGTGTGGGCGAAGGTGTGCTGTAACTAGTCTGGGGTGGATCAGTCATAAATGGCCGAACTGTGGGACGGGTGCGAGTTCTAAGGTGTACGACTACTGCGAAAAGGGGCAGGAAGGGGCAAGAGGTGGCAGTGGGGAGGTCGTCGAAATGGACAGGCGGGTGCGGGGGGGACGTGCTTGATGTGCAGTATCTGACAGCTGGTGTCAGCACAATCGCGAAAAGGCACGAGGCCACACAAAGAGACGGAAGGGGAAAGAGCACCGGGGGGAAAAAAGACACACACAAAGAGAGACGGGGACGGGAAGCCAAAAGAGGACGGGGCAAGCATAAGAAAGAAAATAGGAAGCACCGCCCGAGGAGGGGAAGACAGAGGGGACGGGCACCCAAGCCGAAGAGTGTTACGGCGAGAACAAGCAACGACGGGGCAACCAAAAGGTGTGGGTGGGGTAACAATGGGGGACAGGGAGCGAGCGGGGAGTATTAGAGACCGGCGAGGGAAAAGGGCACGAAGAGCGGGTGTAGGATGTGGAGCATGGGAGGGTCCAAATCCTGGGAAGGGCCACGGGAGATCCAAAGCCTGGTTCGGTGGAAGAAAAAGAGTGACACGGGACGATATGGTTTCTGCAACAGGTCTCACTGTAGAGCTTAAAGCTTGTAAAACAGAGTGTGTGAACTGCCAAACGAGCAAGCGAAAACACAGTGTTAAAACCAATGACATGCGCTAGACAACCCTTGTACCCATAAATAGAGCACAAGTACAGATAATGTTGCTCTTTTGGTGAGAGTTTTGAAAACAGAGCATGATTATTATCATCGCCTGGGATGACAGCGACAATCAGATGTGTCGGATGCGCACACCTGCTTCTAGCATTGTTATTGTGGTGATGTTAAATGTCTTTTTTCTGTTTTCAGTGTGCAAATAACACCAAGTTCTGAACAAGTCAGAACTTGAATTTTAAAAACCACACACCACACACACACCACTGTCATTCCACACAGCAATTGTGTACCGGACGGAGGTTACCGCCTAAAGCATGCCAACCTGCCGCGCCCTCACTAAACTTACCGGGCGTCCAAACTCCAACTCGGAAAAGAATTTAAACCAAGGCTCATTCTCTAAATCTATGTCATCTGGGTTTAAATCAAACATCTGGAGCAAGAAGCAACATAGAAAAAGAGAGATAAGGGAAAGAGGAAAAACAATGAAAGGAAAAGAGAGATGGAAATTAGGGTTAGGAGGACCAAAATATGCTGCAAGGACTGGTGAGCAAAGAACAGAGGAGGATGATGTTGTGGGACATCAACACTCTCTCTCTCACACACACACAAACAAAATGCATTAATGACAAATCATAATTATAGACTTAAAGAGTCCGCCCAAAAAGAGAAAAAAAACAGTCCTCATCTATTCAAACGCTTGGTACATACAAGAAGAGATTTTGAAAAATGTTTGTAACCAAACAGTTTCAGGTCCCATTGACCTCCAAGGTATGGACTAAAAATACACTGGAAATCAATGGGAACTTAAACTTTTGCTACCAACATTCGTTTCCCAGATATTTTTAGTTTGTATCTATGCAAGAAAGAAATATTTGAAGAATTTTGTTAACCAAACTAGTTTTTGGTACCCATTTGACTTGGATGAAAACGAAGCTGTTTGGTTATCGACATTCTTCAAAATATCCTCTTTTGTTGTTCAGCAGAAGAAAGAAATTCCTACAGGTTTTTAATCAATTGAGGGTGAGTAAATGATGATTTTTGGGTGAACTACCCTTGGAATATGAGTGTGACTCTCAGTACTGTCCAAAAGGGGGAAACATTGTGCTTCTTCCCCTCTTCTCTCTAAAGTCTCTCTCGCTTCCTCAAGCTATGACTGTACATGCTGCCCACTCATTTTGCCACCTGGGACATCTCCTACTGCCACATCCACTGTGTTTGTGCTGAGGGCAGTGCAACGATTCAGCCTCCTGACATTTCTATCTCATTGTTCCCTAAACCGAGCCACTGCACCGCTTTGTCTGACACCCTTCCAGTATTTTACATCTGCAATGCAAAACAAAAGTTCAACTGCTTTCAAAGGAGACATAAAACACTGAGGGAATTCCTCTATTGAGGCATTTCATTTGTCTTGCTTTATTAGACAAACACAGTAGAATGAGACATTATTAGGGGACGATTGGGACATACTGTATTGCTGGCAAAATTCTAAACTGCATTGTCCCCATCATGACCACAGCACAATGACTCTAATAGACTGATTTTAGTGCAAACCTTTACCAATATTTTACCTAATACACAAAGGAAAAGAAAGCTTGCTGCAGCACCACATGGCTCATGATAAAGCAAACTCATGACTGATGGTTCATTATTTGGTCAAACGACAAATGAAACAGAAGGAAAACACAGCCTTAACACATGTCCAATCAGCAGGCTGGAAAATTGCAGTTTGACACTGTAGTAAACAGTAAGTTAGGCCTGCAACTCCTTAATAAGCGTACTCAAATCGCTGTCAGGCTACAATGAAATGGAGAGTTTTCATAAGACTGGATGCAATGTATTACCGTACATTGCTGTTTGAAAGTTTGGGGTCAGTAAGATTTTTTGAAAGACATTTAAAACAATAGCAACTGTGAAATTACCACATATAAAGTCCTTTCTTCTATTTAATGTTTTTAAAATGCAATTTATTTCTGTGACGGCAAAGCACATTACTCCATATTCGTGCCATATGTCAACGAATCAACTTTTTTTTTTATTATTATTATCAATGTTGAAAACTTTTGTGCTGCTTAATATTTTTGTGGAAAGAACTGCATTTATTTGAAATAGAATTATTTTGTAACATTATACATGTTTTTACTGTCATTTTTGATTAATTTAACTGCTTGCTGAATAAAAGTACTAATTTATTTAAAAAAAAATCTTACTGACACATACTTTTGAATGGTTATGTGTACATACAACAAACAGAGGAGCACAAAAATGAGAAACAGACCACACTTTGTCATTATTTACTGAACATTGTGCACTGCATATACAGTGGGGCAAAAAAGTAGTTAGTCAGCCACCAATTGTCAAGTTCTCCCACTTAAAAAGATGAGAGAGGCCCCTGTAATTTTCATCTTAGGTATACCTCAACTATGAGAGACAAATGAGAAAAGAAAATCCAGAATCACATTGTAGGATTTTTAAAGAATTCATTGGTAAATTCCTCGGTAAAATAAGTTTTTGGTCACCTACAAACAAGCAAGATTCTGGCTCTCACAGACCTGTAACTTCTTCTTTAGAGGGTCCTCTGTCCTCCACTCGTTACCTGTATTATAGGCATCTGTTTGAACTCGTTATCAGTATAAAAGACACCTGTCCACACCTCAAACAGTCACACTCCAAACTCCACATTGGCCAAGACCAAAGAGCTGTCAAAGACACCAGAAACAAAATTGTAGACCTGCACCAGGCTGGAAGACTGAATCTGCAATAGGTAAGTAGCTTGGTGTGAATAAATCAACTGTGGGATTAATTATTAGAAAATGGAAGACATACAGGACCACTGATAATTTCCCTCGATCTGGGGCTCCATGCAAGTTCTCACCCCGTGGGGTCAAAATGATCAGAAGAACTGTGAGCAAAATCCCAGAACCACACGGGGGGACCTAGTGAATGACCTGCAGAGTAACAAAGGCTACCATCAGTATCACACTGCGCTGCCAGGGACTCAAATCATGCAGTGCCAGACGTGTCTCCCTGCTTAAGCCAGTACATGTTCAGGCCCGTCTGAAGTTTGCTAGAGATTATTTGGATGATCCAGAAGAGGATTGGAGAATATCATATGGTCAGATGAAACCAAAATAAAACCTTTTGGTAAAAACTCAACTTGTCGTGTTTGGAGGAGAAAGAATGCTTAGTTGCATCCAAAGAACACCATACCTTCTGGGAAGCATGGGGGTGGAAACATCAGGCTTTGGGGGACTGTTTTTCTGCAAAAGGACCAGGACGACTGATCCGTGTAAATGAAAGAACGAATGGGGCCATGTATCGTGAGATTTAGAGTGAAAACCTCCTTCCATCAGCAAGGGCATTGAAGATGAACCGTGGCTGGGTCTTTCAGCATGACAATTATCCCAAACACACCGCCCGGGCAACGAAGGATTGGCTTCGTAAGAAGCATTTCAAGGTTCTGGAGTGGCCTAGCCAGTCTCCAGATCTCCACCCATAGAAAATCTTTGGATGGAGTTGAAAATCCATGTTGCCCAGCGACATGCCCCAAAACATACTGCTCTAGAGGAGATCTGCATGGAGGAATTGGCCAAAATACCAGCAAAAGTGTGTGAAAATCTTGTGAAGACTTATAGAAAACGTTTGACCTCTGTCATTGCAACAAAGGGTATATAACAAAGTATTGAGATGAAATTTTGTTATTGACCAATACTTATTTTCCACCATAATTTGCAATAAATTCTTTAAAAAGCGCTACAATGTGATTTTTCTGGATTTTTTTTTTTCTCATTTTGTCTCTAATAGTTGAGGTATACCTATGATGAAAATTACAGTCCTCTCTCATCTGTGTAAGTGGGAGAACTTGCACAATTGGTAACTGACTAAATACTTTTTTTCCCCATGTATGAATGCATCAATGAGAAACATGTGAGAACCAGTAACATCGGGTAAACCACAGTAAAAACCTGGTGTGATGCGTCATATTTGAATGTATTTTTGTGTTCCACAGAAGAAAGTAAGTCAAACTGGTTTGAAGTGACATGAGGGTGAGTAAATAATTTTTGGTGAGCTACTTCTTCAAAACTTTTTACAGTTTCTGGGACACAAATTTGGCTTTACATAGAGCTAAACATTTTCAAAAGGCAAGTCTCTGCTGACAGAGCAATTTAATCCAGGACAATGTCTAAGCCTGACCCTGTATGTTTGATTTTTTGATTAAACAGACTGGAACAGCACTGAATTACTGAAGAGAACACAACAGGATTGCCTTTAGACCGTTGAAAACTTGGGTCCATGTTATGTGAGGATTTTTACACCAGTTTAAACTAAATTTATGAATAATAATCACTTAGATACAATGATTTAATTAAATAAGATTACTCACAGGCCTTTCTTGCTCAAGGATGGAGGATTTGCCAGGCTCATATTCAAAGATGCTCCGTGGTTCCGCTCGGTATTTACGTGTGTCCACTTTTCGATCTGGAGGATCCCACTCATTTCTGTAGATGAGAATAAGAATAAGAACCAATCAGAGTTGTTTTTAACCAATCAGATGTTTTAAAACAGAAGCCTGTACACTGAAAAATATGTGGCGCAGCAGTATTTACTTTTAAACAATTTTCAAGCAGAAATTTCACAAACAATTACAGAGAAATGGCAATTAACTCCTTGAATTAAACGTGCAATTTTGAAGTATAGTATTTTCTTGCAAAATGCACTCTAATAATCATTGTTCTTTTTACAGTGTAGCTCATGAGGTCAGGTGTCTTACGGGTCGTGTGAGAACTCTTTCTCTCTGTCCATGTCTCGTGAGCGGAGCTGGAGGAGAGAGGGCATCGGAGGGGGTGGAGGGGGCACGGGAGATGGCGAGAGCTCCCGGTGGGCGGCACCGTCTGGCATGTCTGAGGTATTTCTAGAGAGAGGCCGGTAGGTGTGCGTTCGAGGGGGCGGGTGGGCATGGACAGGAGGGTAATTTTCTAAAACAGAAGCACAAATATCAGAGTAATATAATAGATCAATAAAACAAATGTACAGTTGCTATACATTTGACTTACAGCAACATATAACTATGGTGTACACTTCCATTTAAAAGTTTGGGGTTGGTAGTTTTTTCACATAGTTTTTGAATGTCTCCATGCACATCATCTGGCATTATAAAAAAAAATAGTACCAAGAATCTAATAAGAAATAAAATTGCTCTTTTAAAGCAAACATCACAAAATATGTGTTTTTTTATTTATAAATGTACAATATAGAATGTAATGCAAAAATATAAAATTATACTGCTGTTCAGAAGTTTGGGATCAGGAAGATTTTTAATTTTTGCTAAAGAATTTTAATATATCTTATATCTATTTGATTTCAAAATACAGAAAAACTACTTATTTGTGAAAATGTTATTGCAGTTTAAAATAACTGTTTTCTATGTGACTATATGTTAAAAATGTAATTTATTCCTGGTGAAGCTGAGTTTTCAGCATCATTACTCCTGTCTTCAGTGTTACATGATCCTTCAGAAATCCTTCTAATATGCCGGATTTATTATCAATGTTTGAAACAGTTGTGCTGTTTAATATTTTTATGGAAACCATGATACTTTTCAGGATTCTTTGATAAATAAAAAGTTAAAAAGAAAATGTTTTATTCAAAATAGAAATGTGATTTGTTACAATATACACTCCTACTCAAAAGTTTGGGGTCAGTCAATTTTTTCTTTCTTTTTAAAATAAATTAATAGTTTTATATTCAACAAGGATTGTAAAATGGAAAAAAGTTAAGTAAAGACTTATATTGTTAGACAAGATTTCTATTTGTAATAAATGCTGTTATTTTAAACTTTTTATTAATCAAAGAATCAAAGAAAAAAAGTATCACAGGTTCCAAAAAAAACTGTTTCAATCATTGATTATGAATCAGCATATTAGAATGCTGAGGATCATGTGACACTGCAGACGATGAAAACATGTACTTGAAATATAAGTAATATATATATATAATATATCTAATATATATAGATATATATATATAACATATAGATATATAGAACTAACACATGCGCACACACACACACACACACACCATAAAAACCCGTCTCACATAAAGGACCAGACAGATTAAAACTTTTACTACATCAGGTTGGATTAAGCAATATGAAAAGTTAATATCTGATCTTCAGCTTTCACAGAACTTACCATTGTTTATGACAGCGTATGTTGCATTATATGTGTCTGCATAGTCATCATCTGGTGAAAACAATATTAAACGGAAATAAAATCAAACACAGTGTGTGTTTGTGTGTCATCTGAAATGAATACTGCAGGATACGTTCTTTGTGTCCTCCCACTCACTCACCTGCTTTATGAACCATGTGGATCTGTTTGAACATGGTCTTGTACCAGTCCTTGGGTCTGTCCACAGTCTAAATAGAAGAACACAAACACACACACAAGCGATTTGCCTTGTGAGTTTGCTGGTTAAGCACACAAACAGCTAACAGCATTTGTCATTACCTGACAACCAACAAAATCACCAGAGCACAGAGTGAGAGAGACAGACAGGGAGTATCATAGTAACCTTCCAGGAAAGAGCCAGGAATGTTCTCTTCTTCTCACAAACACACACATTCACAGACAGTCTGACCTGCTGAGAGCTCAGAAGCATTCCTCTAACCACAATAAGAGGATCAAATGTCAAAACAACTTAAACACAAATCAAGAAAAAATGCCCTCAAAACAGATCATTAACAGCTGATCTGTTGTTTTAAACTGACCAGTGACAGTGAACAGATGTTGTGCTGTTTAAAATCATTCAGAAAGAAAGAGTGCTTGGTTTTGTTTTGATAAAGCAACAGGTAATAAAACATCATGTAAATCTCAGTTTTTGTATTAACCAGTCACAAGCGCGATAAGCAGCAGAATATTCTGTCAATATTTTTTTTTGTTTCTATTTCTGTGCCTTCATGTTGTATAGCACAATCAACTCATTGATAGTACATTTATATAAACAGTTCAATACATGGAATTATTATTGAGTAACATTTTGCCAACAAAAATATTTCCAAATGATGTCAAAACCACTCCTGTCTTCCAAGCAACAAGCAGCTGTCTCTTTCCTAAATGAATCAGTGTTTTGAACGAATCGGTTGAATAAATGATTCAGTGACTCATTCCTAAAGACAATCCTTTGCTGCAACATACACATAAGGATGTAACTTGCAGACTGGCAGTTTGTCTGAATGTGAAACAATTAAAAGTCTCAGTGCTGTTGGACTAAATGCCAACCAAAAAATTTATAATAAATAGTTAACGTCTACTGATTGTATCACATGCAGTTATGGGCAGACAAATTACTTCTGTAAATATATCAGTCATAACTTTAAAGATGCATTAATGACAAAACTGTGTATACATTTTAGTGTATATATAATGAACTCAAATTTGCAACAGTGAAACATAGGTGAAATAAATTTAAAGGAGCAAAACACACTGAAAAATGGTGTAGTATTTACTTTGTAATAATTTTCACTCCAAATTTGCTTGTAAAATTCACAAATAATAACAAAGAAACAGCAAGAAACACACTGATATGCCCATTTTTAAGTATAGACTAGTATTTTACTTAAAACTTCTTCAAATCTTTATTTTATTAAGGAATAAGGACAATCTTTTTTAAAGTGTAGTTGTTTTTAATTTGTCATTTTTGTCAGTTCCCTTAAAAATGCCTGGATATCACTCACCGTTCGGATGGCGATGGGAATGCCTGACTCATCCACTGGTCCAATGCCTTCGTAATGGGGCGCTTTTATGATGGACACCTTCTTCTCTTCCTCTGAGAAACGAGCGATGGGCACAGAGCTACTGACCACTGTCTGACCAGAGACAACGGTCTCCCTCTTCACCGTCTCTGAACCCTCTGAGTGCGAGAGAGCGAGAGAAAGGTTAGAGACAGATGAAGAGTAAAAAAAGTGCTATCCTTTACAATTGATTCTTGTCAAATTGTGACCCCAGTGAGTTCCTGGGTAACAGTGAGGGAAGACAGTGCAACAGCCTAGTATCAACCTTTTTAACTAAACATCTCTCACTTACACACACATCATTGATTGCAGTGCTGCTATTGGCTATTAGACTGCTGCCATAGATACAGTCACACTGCAGCACTCAAAATGTGTTAGTGTCAGCACTTCATTGGATGCTAATATTAATCAGAAAGGCAATTAATTGGCCATCCGTGAGAATGTCACACTAAGCGATCAAAAACTGCCTTTGACGAAAGCAATCTATAATGTTTCCCAAAATTTGTATCAGATGGCATAATCATGGCAAATATCACACAGTGTCAGCCCAAAATATATATAGTGACAGAAGTCTGAGCTGGACAGTCACAGTCAAATCTAATCTAATAGAGCAGGAACTCTGATATGGCACAAGCTCTCACCCTGAACTATGAAATATGTATGACACAGCATAAATGAGACAGCTACTTTTATTCCTTCACATCTATGCAAGTTTGCACTAGCAAAAAGACAATGACATGAGGAAACACTACAGCAAACTATTTGTCAGCATCTTTTCTTTAAACTACTACAACAATTGAATGCATTTGCCTTCCTAAGCAAACCCCAACCAAAGTGTCAGAGCTTTGCCTCTCCTCAGTTTCCCTGTGTTCAGGTATTGATTGCTCCGGTCTGGCCTAATGGATGCAAATGCATCATATCCTGAGGACTGGACTGCACCATTAACTGCCAATACAGGCATCCACTAACAAGAATTGTGCATTACAAATCCATTATTTTAGAGCGCCAATACTAGTACTCAATCAATAGAAGGACACAAAGACAATTGAGGAAAGTGTTTTTTAGAAAAAAATTGATGTGTCCAAATAGGCTTACTTCCATTCTATTTAGTATGCGAAAAACAGTACATCAAAGTGTATGTCTAAAGTCATTGTATTCTAAAATAAAATATGCAAAAGTACCTGTTATGACCTACTAGATTTTTTTTTTTTTACCTAGATTTTGGAGTGTCATGGACACTTTACTATCCCATAATGCCAAATAGTCATGAAGTAAGTTTCAAACAAAAAGTAGTAGGCCTATCTACTAGGCTATTTTGATATAGATTTTGTCTGATGCAGTTACTATCTCTCTTTTTATGTCTACATCACATATAAAAACTAGTTTTACATGTGGTTCAGAGATCCTATTCCAGTCTAAGTGGGCGATTTTAGGTCTGAATAAGCAACGTTTGGCTGAAACTCTGCTTTGCAATACTAGCCAGAGGTCTGTGTGGGACTTTCCTCTCACCTGAACTACGACCTTGCTGGATCTTTACCAGGCCTGGGCTGAGGGTTGGGGGTGGAGGTGGGTACACAGGCGGAGAGAAGGGCCTCTGAGATTGAGAGCTTCCATTCACTGCCATCTGACCCTGGGCAACATTAAAAAACAAAACAAAAAAACAGTTTACAAGTGATGGAAATATGTAATTTGTAGAGTCACTTTCGTCAAACAAGTATGAGTGGGTGACAGCTATGGGACAAGAAGTTAGAAGAATGAGAAATGTAAGACATGAGAGCACACATCAAAAGATACTGTACAACAAATGTGAGAAATGTCATTACTGAGGAAACCACTGTTACAAAAAGGATAAAGGTTGTGATCAGATGTTGGTGCTTCTGTAGTAACATAAGTGGAATGATGGATGACAAATGAAGAGGTAACTGAAAAACTGTTAGACTACATGACAACAAACACACTTTGAAAGAACCTTTAGTAGATAACGAGTGCAGGACAATCTACTGTATGTAAGAAAGAGTGTTAACACTGGAATATGGTACCATTATACATTCATATTCCAAAGAAGTTCAAGTCTTCAGTCAACAGCGGCAATATAAAATGCAAATGTTAATCTCAAAACTTCATGAATGATCACATAGGAAATCACAGGTCATCATAAGAACCCTAATGTCTACATGAAATTAAAATGTCCTCTTTCTTCATACACATACCTGGACTTCATACTTCTATTAATATATAGTATGAAATATTATATATATATACACATTATCATTTAAATGTTTGTGGTCAGTAAGATATTTTTTATTATTTTTTTTTAATAAGACATTATTTTATTTGACAAAATCCATTAAATTGATCATAAGTGACAGTAAAGATATTTATATTGATAAAAAGATTTCTATTTGAAATGTTTTTTTGAGCTTCTATTAATCAAAGCATCTTAAAAAATGCATCATGGTTTTCCACAAATATTAAGCAGCAGACTGATTCAACATGATATTTATCATAAATGTTTTGTGACACCATATCAGCATTTAGCAATATACTAATTGACAAACCAAAAAAAGACTGGAGTAATCGCCTGCTAAAAATAAGCTTTGACAGCACAGGAATTATTTTTTTGCCTAATTTAAAATTTTAAATTGTATTTTAGTACAAACTGTATTTTTGATCAATAAATGCAGCCTTATTCTTTTAAAAACACCAAAAACCTTACTGACTCAAAACTTTAGAACAGTAGTGTACATTTATATATTAATAAACATTACAGCAGCAATAGCAAATTACAATATATTTTTAGCAGTATATGAATTGCCAGTTGTATACGTTATTAAATAAACTGTATTAGAACCACTAATATAACCCACACATATATATATTAGATATATATATATATATATAGTTGTATATATAGTTATATATATATATAGTTTGGTGTGTGATAATATCTTTATATGATATATATTATATTTGTGTGTTGTATATATATAGATAATATATATATTATATATACACAACCACAACATATACATATATAGATATATATTCTTATTTGTTGCTCCGATACAGTTTTTAATACTGTTTCATTTTAAAACACTTGGTGCATGTTTACTTTAAATGGGGAAACAACATACATTCCTACAAAAAATTTTTGGGAAATTTTTACCTTGGGTCAAATACATAAAACAGAGTGAAAATCAAGCATAAAACAAAAGACAAAGCAGCCACCTGCATGTAGCTACACATTCAAGCATGTGACTCAAAGTTAGATATTCAAAGCGCTGAAAGACTATTGACGACCTACAAACAAGAGTAGAGTCAAACAAATGTGACACCAGACTGAGGTGAGGTGCGTCAGTCGAGCGTGATAGTTACGTTAGTGCCCGTGGCAGCTGACGGGGCGGCAGGAAGCTCGTCAGGGGCATTGGAGGCGTGGCTGAGTGTGGGGGATGGGGTGGGTGTGCCTGCGGGGGAGGAGTCCATGCTGCAGATCTGCAGCTCCTCCAGCCCAGCTGTGGATGATGAATAATGACTCAGGGCTGACACGGTTACTGGTGACGGGACAGGTGAGGCCGACATTAGCCCTGAACGTTCCAGAGGGGCATAGGGTGTCGGCGACAGGGCTTTGGGCAATAGCCCTGACAGGAAGTCAGGGGAATCCTGACTGGCCCGGCTATACGGTGACCGGCGAGCTGAAGGATCCGGGGAGGGTGGTCCAGAAGAGAGCGGCCCGGTGCTCCCTCTTACAGGGGAAAACTCACGCTGATGGAGGAGGGTGAGAGGGAATAAAAGGGAAGGAAGACAAGAATTGAAAGTGAACATAAAGCAAAGCCGGTGAGCAAGAAGTGACATATGGGCACATTGAACCATGTTGAGTGAAGAAGAACAAGTGAAACTGTGGGAAGGAATAAAAGGTTGCTGGAAAAATAAAATAAAATAGTAATTAGCAGTAAACACACGTTCTTTCATCAAGCTGTCTGTGTACGTTCACTCCATTCCATCAGATGAAGATGAATGAATGCTAAATGGGGTAAGAAATAGAGACACCAACATTTCCCAAAATTTGGAATAATTAAGATTTCACCAAGGCTGCATTTATTTGATGAGAAATACAGTACAATTTAGGAATATTATTATAATTTAAAATAACTGTTTTATATTTTTATATATCTTTTTAATTTTTATAGTCATTAATGTAAGAGCTAGTTTGGTGATTAGAAAACATTTCTTATTATCAGTGTTGAAAACCGTGCTTCGTAATAGGTTTTATGTGTGTGTTGTGTGTGTGTGGAAACTGTACACACTCTATTCCTATTGGAGGTAGTAAGATTTAAATAAAATCATAATTAAAAAATGTAAATAAATTATCAATAATTATTACTTATATTCAACAAGAATGCATTCCTTGATCAAAAGTACCAGTAAAGACATTTATAATGTTACAGATGTTTTTTATTTCAAATAAATGCTGTTATTTGAATTTTCTATTTAAAGAATCCTCAACATTCAGCAGAGAGTTCAGTATTTTAAACTGATAATAATAAGAAAAATTATTAATAACTGAATACCATATCATGACAATCCTGATCACCAAATCAGAATATTATATTGATTTCTAAAGGATCATGTGACATTGCAAACTGGAGAAATGGATGTTGAAAATTTAGCTTTGTCATCACAGTAATATATTCAAAAAGAAAGCAGTTTTAAATGGTATTTATCACAATATTGCTGTTTCTACTGTAGTTTTAATCAAATAAATGCAATCTTGGTGAGCATAAGAGACTTCAAAAACATTTAAAAATCGTCATTATTCCAAACTTTTGACTAGTAGTATAAGTGTACATTATCACTGTAAATAAATGACAATAATACCACCAAACTGCTTGCTGGTCTTGGTGGTACAACAGGGGCTCGCATGGGGTCAGCGGGGTCCACTGCGTTTGTCCTGGATTTTGTCTCAAGCCCTGACTGGGTCTCTGCTTGAGGTTCTGGACTGAGAGGAGCTAACTGGATGGAGAGAGAAGCTACGTGTGTTTCAGAAGTAGCAGTGGGGTCTTGAGGTGGGGAAGCAGATGTACTTTTTGGCTTAGTTTTAGACTTTGGATCAGTTTTAATCATGTTCATCTTGTTAGGTGCTGCATTTAGTTGGTCACTTGAGAATTTTGAAGATGACAATTTGTTCCCCAGAACCCGAGTGATAAAACTGTTAGCATTAGCCTGTTGGGAAAAGGGGGGCTCCTCGAGGGGGGCTCCAGAGGTGCTAGTGGAGGTCCGGGTGGTCTTAGAGTGTGAGTATGAGGAGGTGGCACTAGATTGGATGGTGTAAGAGCCTGAGGAAATGACATCATTACTCTGTGGGGAAGAGAGGGAGGTGTCTGACAGCATTGCAAGGGAACTGTAAGATGGGGGGTTAGGGGTCATGTGATAGCTCTCTCTCCGAGGGGGCGGCAAGGGGACCTGGTAGAGAAATTCAATTCAAATATGTAAAGTCAGTTTAAATAAAGCACATTTTCTCAGAGAAATTTCAATTCGACTGCTTTAGGGGTCAAGAAAATCACACTTGATATGAATCCTCTAGAAAGACGTTATCATATTGGAAAAAGACCATGACCAATATTAATCCAAACAGTTGTGAAGCAATAATTTCAAGTAGCACATAAAATTTAAATAAACAGTGCTTTTCAGGTTTTTTAGTAGGTCTAACATTAGTTTTTAGGTACAGAAATTGAATAAATTAATGAAGTGTAAAACAGCATTGCATATTTGACTAAAAATTAAAGATAAGTTACTACAGCGATTCAAATTAAGATCAGTGAGTGATTTTTTTTTGTTGCTGTTTGTAATATTAACGGGCTAGTCCACCCCAACATTGTTTATCTGCTTACCCCCAGGCAAATTCCAAGATGTAGGTGGCTTTTGTGTCTTCAGTAAACACAACCGAAAATTTTTAAACCACAAACCGTTGCAAGTAGTCAGTCATATAAGGAAGTGAAGTGAATCCGGCTTTTGGGAGTCAAAAAAACTCACAAACAAAACAATTAAACCCTGCGACACGAAATGAGGGCACTTCCCGTGAATGATCCTGAGTTTTTTTAAGCTCCAAAAGCGCATGATGCAAGTACCCGATGCATAAATAATCTATTGACTCCATTGGGTTAAATAATGTTTTTCCTGAAGTTAAGTGAATGGTTTTTATAAGAAAACATAGTCCAGGTTTTAAAATTTTATAACTCTCATTGCTGGCCTTCCGGCAAACTGCTGGACGCACCATTTTCGGAGAGTCGAGTATTGATTGAGGACACAGGCGTAGCACGGAGCAGTTAAAAATTATGCTCTCTCTTTTGAAGTGAGTTGTGTTTGTTATACGGTAATTTGTATTAGTATCCTCTTAAGTGTGCTTTTGCGTTCGTCATTTCGCCCGTAGCTTCTGCTACACTGCATCATACATCTGCCAGAGTGGCTGTGTATTCGAGTTCGCTACTTTTTAACACGCCCGAATTGCCTCTATACCATAAGGATCGCAAAACATCTCGTCATTCGTACCAATTTCGCACTTAGGGTTTAATCCCTCATCAGCTTCAGTGATCCAATAAGCCTGCAACACACACAGATCGATCAGTGTTTGACCTCTGCGAGAGCGTTCGAAGTGCAATGGAGCATCGCCTCTCTTAGCTCTGATACTGTAATGACACCGACTTGTCTGCACAGTCGGCTTCAACGTCAGATCTAACACACCTACAGTTTACACCGGTTACACTCAAGAGATGTGGCGCACACGTGAGCCTGTAGGTGCTAATGCGTCCCCGCCCCCATAGATGTAGGCTACATTTACACTGGCATTTGTTTAAAATGAAATGATCCTCATCATACTGATGGCGTTTCCTACTCGCGTTTCAAGCCGCTTTCCATGTCTCGACAAGCGACAACCAAGTCATTCAGTCATTTATTTCCAAGGGAGTAGCGCCTGGAGCTGCGTGGATTTCCGATCATATGCAGATGTCCGTTCAAACTACACGACCGAAAGCGCGTGTTATGTTACCATTCATGCAAACTGTAGCATCATGCTACATAAGACAATAAATAAGATTTATATTCCGCTTTTACTCAAAACTCACTTTAAACCACCATCGAATGTAATTGTGTTAAAATTGATTTCATAAACTGGTATTTTTAAAAAAGTCTCGTCGTACCCGTGATATCGCAGATCAAGGTAATCGTCTCGAAACTTTTTGACGATTCGAGGGTCACCCTTCTGCCACACTCAACTCCTCGTGATGTGTTTTACCAGCAGCTGCCGGAGCCATGATAAATGTTTTAATATGGATATTTTTCTTACATAAACCCATTGCTTCACTTCAGAAGGCAAAATGTATGTAGGCTGAAGTATGGATTACTTTTAGCATGGATACTTTTATCATGCGTTTTTTGGAGCTTCAAAAAACTCAGGCATCGTTCGCTGCCAGTACAAAGCTGGAAAGAGCCAGGATATTATTTACTATAACTCTGATTGTGTTCATCTGAAAGAATAAAGTCATATACAACTATGGCTTGAGGGTGAGTAAATCATGAAGCAATTTTCATTTTTGGGTGAACTATCATTATCTGCTCAAAAACATGTTTAATTTTAGGCGTCATCAATATAACATTCATCATAACACAGACATTGGCACAATTCCACGATGCCAAACAGAGTTTAACCAAATTTGCTTTGTGTGAAATTAAACCTCATTTGTGCATCAAGCTAAGCGCTTTTGAGCTTCTCTTTACCTTAAATAAGTCTTACGATTTGAAATGACACAGGGTTGAGTAATTGATGACAGAATTTGTGTTTTATTTTGGCTGAACTAAGGATTACTTCACCCAAAAATGGAAGGTTCTGTCATTTTTATACTACTTTTTTTTTGTGTTCCTTGGAAAAACAAATGGCATACGAGTTTGGAAAGGCATGAGTGTGAGAAAGTAATAACTGTATTAGGTAGTTTTGGTTGAACATTAAAAAAAAAAAAAAAAGTAAATACATTTTTCGGGGCTTTTTTATTATTCATACGTGTCAAGTAGGAAGAACTTTAAAAATAAAATTGAACCAGAAAATAATCTCAGGTTTTTTTAATTCAATCTAAATGGGGAAATTCTCCCGTCTCAAACTCGGCAGGTTAATCTTTAGGATGGATCTGCTTAGACAAGAACTGGCTAGAAAAAGAAACACTTTCAGATTGGTCTCGAGTCACCATCACATACGTTTAAGCTCTCACTTTCTGCTTATTCTTGCTGTTTTTTCCCCCCCAAGCATCATTGAGTCCCGTCATGTTTGTTTGGTGTGCAGTGTCAGGGGAATATCCAGCTTTCCGCAGAGCTGTCCCTCACATCCATTAATCAAGCCACTTTCTCCTGATGGAACACACCTTAATTAGCATCTAACTGCTTTATGCCTGCGTCTCTGCTCCGGCCCACGGGGACCGCGAGGGTCGGCGTTATAGTGAGCGAATCAGTGAGTGTGAATGCAAAGCAGTCAGACAGACGTTCATTTGAGACACGCTCCGGCTGTCCCAAGGGCCCCGCCGTGTCTTCGCTGACACTTAATCCTGGGCCTGAATGATTGGCAGTGAGCTGCTCCGGCGCCAATGACGGTCGTGTTTTTCCATCCACCTGCTTTTGTTTCAGGTCATTGATAGCCCTGAGGTTCACATGCTGAACAGGGGAGGAGGAGCCGGGAGGAAGAGGAGCGAGACGTGAGCTAGATTGAGTTTCCTTGGCGACCGGAGGGACCCACTTGGGGCGATGACTCTGGAGAATGCAGCATGCACACTTGAGGTGAGGGGCAATGCGTATTTCGATGCTGTATTCTGTAACTTTCTGTGTCTGTGTCTCTTGTGATGCTCACCGTGGCTACGTTTCCGGTGTCATATCTCACCGAACAGATGGAATTAAGTCAAATCGTTTCCTGGTAATAAATCATTTGCACTTTATCTCCAGCTCTTACTGATAAATGGTCAGCTTTTTGTTCTTGTCTGTTCTT